>JAWZTI010000298.1:0-14942 GCA_039880955.1 Chlamydomonas urium | reverse complement strand
GCCTCCATCCACCCCTTCTGTCTCCATTACCCCTTCTAACCCCCTCACCCTCTGGCAGTGGCTTGTGCACCAGTGCGTCCAGCGCAGGCAGGTGCGTGAGCTTGCCGATGATCGACTTGAGTGCACGCCTGCACTTGGTCTTCAGGTCTTCAGAGGATGCTGCGTCGCCCTCCAGGGTCACCAGGGTCGTCAGCACACCTGTGTCTGACACAGCCTGTGTTGGGGAAGAAGGGGGACCAGATGGGAAGTTAGTTGATCACATGTCGCGTCGCCTCCTGGGTGACCGGGGCGGTCAGAACACCAGTGTCTGACACAGCCTGTGATAGAAAATAAAGGGCAAAACTGAACAGGTGTAAAGTTAATCAAGGGGTTGTGATGAGGACACGTTGTGCAATGCTGTAGGGTTACCAGGAACGTCAGCACACCAGTGTCAATGTCCATCCCCTCACCACGCTCCCCAAACCCCCCGCACTTCTCCCTGCCTCAGGCCACGCACACACCATCCTCGCCCACCGCCATGCCGGCCCACAACTGCACATGGCAAGACCCCGCTCTCAGCCAATCCATACTCCCAACCCCTTGCCTCTCATCTTCGCATGGTCGGGCGTGTGGCAGCGACCTGTTGCATGCCATTCCACCTCCCCGAACACATCCACCACTCCCCCATTCCCCTGCCCACTCTCACCTTTGCATGGTCTGGCGTGTGGCGGCCAATCTGTCCCAGGGTCCATGCAGTCGCGCTCTTCAGGTGGTCCTCAGTCTCCTCGTTGATCGCCTGAGGGCCATAGGCAAAGAAAGGGTTTAGGGCAGCGAGGCTTTAGGCGCACAGGAGGCACGCTGAAGCTACTGGCTGACATGCGACACGCCTGCGGCAACACCATGCTCTGGCCCCTGAACGCTCTGTGCATGCCAATCATGTCCATCAGCAACACCACTGTATTCTGGCCCCTCCTGCACGCGTTCAGCACCCCCCTCTCCTCTGGAAGGGCTTGCCAATCGATGCCTCAGGGCAAGCCTTTCTTCTTTCTCCTCGCACCCCACTCACCTGCACCAACAGCATACCATGCCTTCGCAGCCCTACAGCCGCTTTGCACTCGCCATCCCCTCACCAGTCGCATCACCATACTCCGGCCCCTCTTTACACCCTCTTATCACGCCCCTCACCTGCACCACCACCACCACCGGCTGTACACCCCCGCTCACCTGCACCAGCGGCGGCAGCGCCTTCTCCGCAATCACCGACAGCGCAAGCGTCTCGCTGAACGCCGCGATGTAGCCCAGAGCCATGATACCAGGCAGACGGTTGTTGCCGCTGGCCTCCGCCACGTAGTCGACCAGAGAGGCAACGCCGCCGTTGCCGACCACAAGCTGTGCCAGCTCAGGGGTGTGCTTGACGATCTCGCGCACGACCGTCGCGGAGTGCTTCTGCAGGGGGTAGGTGGGTGGGGCACAGCAATTGGTTATGGGGTGAAGGCTGGCATGTTGCCAATATGCAGCTGGGTGGGTACTAGCTGGATGTGCAGTTGTGTGAACGAGGGCTTGCCAGAAGCAGGCATCCAGGCAGGTAGAGAGTGTGCAGTGTCTCAGTAAGGCTGCCAGCTCGATGTATGGTACTGAAAGGTTGTGTCAACTAACTTCCCATGCTGTCGCACATGTGACGTTGCCCCCCTGACGCTGCGGCTGTCGCCCACGCACCTTGACAAACTCGTCGGGGTATTTGAGGCAGGTGAGGATCTTGGGGAAGATCTCTGCGCCCACCACCACCTCTGCCAGATCCACGCTGTGCTTGGCAATCTGGCTGAGGGAGCAGCAGACCTGGCGCTTGAGCTTGGCGTCCTGGTTGATCACCAGGGGTGCCAGGTAGGCAACGGCACCGGCGTCAACAACTGCCTGCGCCAGCTCGGGCGTGTGCTTGGCGATGTCGCTGAGGGCGGACGCGCTGATGCGCTTAAGGCTGAGCTCCGGCTCTTGCACGCAGAGCACGAGCAGCGGCACCGCACCAGCGTCCACCACCTGCTGCGCCAGCTCCGCGTTGTGGCCGGCGATGTAGCCCAGCGTCCACGCGGAGGCCTCCTTGACCCCGGGATCGAACTCCTCCAGGCAGGTGACGAGAGAGTCCAAGCAGCCCGAGTCGATGACAGCCTGAGCCAGCTCTGGCGAGTGCTTCGCAACAGCCCGCAAGCAGAATGCGGCTGCCTGCTTGTAGAAGCGGTTCTGCTCGCTCAAAGAATACACCTGTGCAAGCGTGGGACGCACAGCCTGATTAACAAGGTGCCGAGCTACCTGCTGCATACCAACATGCAGACCATTTCCGAGCAACAGGCGGCCATGCGAAGCCACAAGCTGCTACCCTTGACGCACCAGCTGCGGTAGGATCTCGTTCTGCACAACGCTCTCGGCCAGGTCGTCGCTGTAGCTGGCCAGGCGGCCCAGTGCCAAAGCAGCGGACTGCTGGATGCTGCGCAAGATACACCCAGCGCATGTACGCCGTGAAAGACGATCATTGCAGCAGCTTGGATGCCCAAGCAAGCGCGCCTTTGTGCTGTGATGCAGGCCGTTACGCCCTCCACAGCGCACTCACCTGGGCACATTGTCGAGTAGCAGTGGCCGCAGCAGCGCCATGGCGCCTGCTTGCTGCAAGGCCTCGATGTTCTGCGCCATGAAGCGTGCATGCGGACCGTGAGCGGGGCCTTCCATGCCTGTCTCTCAGGCCGCGGGGCCAGCCCATGCACAGACGCACCTGCGGGTTCTTAGCCATCTCCGCCACGCCCGTGACGAATGCTACACGCTCCTTCTGATATCGCTCAAACGTCTGCAGCACCGCCCGCGTCGCCATGGTGCTGGGTGTTGTTCAGGGCTGCCTTAGATGGCTCCGAGTCTGCCCCTGGTTGCTATGTTTGTGCGGTGCACTTCCGCGTGCGTTCAATTCGCTTGTATGTAGCTGTAGCGATGTAGAATGCGAGTAGCAAGGGAGGTGCAACCAAGGTGTGGACAGGTGGAGGGCTGGAAACCGCTTGGCCCTCCACAGACGTGGTGTGCTCCCGAGTTGACGACTCTTCTAGTGTCCCTTGATGCCCGCGGTGGAGCAAATGATGACAAGCTGGACATCATATCGAAGATTCATGCAGGGTTGTTCACAGCAGCATGGTCTGCACATGAGCTCTATCCGGTGGGCAGTGCCATCTTCTATTTTATTGAGTAACCTGCCAACCGCCAGCTAGTATGGTGCAGTAAGGGGCTTTAAGTCGCTCAGCTGTGGGGTTCCCACATGACTCAGGTGACGTAAGGCATGCTTTACTGTGCTTCTAAGATGAGCCACGGCCAAAATTGAGTCATGTTCAACGTGTACAGGCATCCATGTGGAAGGCGGCAGCCCAACTGTGAACTGCGCTGCATCAGGTCATGTCCTGGTACAGCGTCGTGTGCAGAAACGCCATCTCCTGCATCCATAGCGCGTGCCATGCCTGGGCGTCACCAGGCAGCTTCACCACCTGTGCAGGCAGGTATGGGGCAGAACGCATGAACGCAGGTCTTTCCATCGCCTTGATACAACTGGCCTGGCAACCACTGGCGTCCCTGTGATGCTGCTGTCACTTGTTCGGCCCCTCTGTTCACTTTGGGGTACCGGGGGAAGTGACTTTCCCTTCCCACCTCCTGATGTAGACAAGTGAGTTGAGTCCCTCACCTTGTGGGCTGTGATGCCCAGGCGTCCAGTCTGTAAGCCCCCATCCTCATGGCCGCCCTGGCCAACGAGGCTAAGCTTGGGCGAGCTTTTACCTTGCCGCAGCCTGCCCACGACCAGTACGTAGTCGCCCTGAGCTATGTCAGCTGGCCCGTTGGGTGTTGCTTTCATGGTGCTCGCAAACACGTCGAGCTCACTGCTGTCTGCTGCAGCTTCAAGTGGTGAGGAAACACTTGTGGGTTGGTCTGTCAGCGTAAACGTGCTACGCTTTGCATTGTACGTGCGTATGTAGCCCTGTGAAGGGAGAGGCAGTATGTCGTCACATGCTCGTCACATTGTTGTGTTGTGCATGGACATCGGAGCTGCTGCTCTGCATGCATGGGTAACTGGAGCACCTGCACCCACAGCCGGTCCACAGGCCGTCGCTGCTGCCACAGGTATGTCCTGCTCTCAGCTCCACTGCTGCTGCTCGGTGCTGGTGGGACGTCGCTGGGAGTGGGGACATCAGCAGCTGCAGGGACAGCACAGATACAACGGTAGGCCTCTGTCACGCTCGTCTTGATCGCATACCCGTCGCTCTGCACCATATCCGCACAGCAAGCGGCGCTCAGGTGGCTTCAATGCTGGTTCAAACCTGCCTGTTACAGGCTGTTTGTCACAAACGTGAGACCGCACTGGACACAGCCAGCAAGTCTTTCGATGGAGGCTGTCAAGGAGCTGCATACGCATCTCAAGCTGCATGCGCAATGTCCTACTGGTGAGCATGGCCGGCTGTTCAGGCACTTCATCACGCGCACAACACCTACAGCACGGTGGCATCGACACAGCGCGCCAGCAAAGCGCCGCCAGCGCCTGCCGACAGCCAAGGCGGTATCATCGTCCGGCCATGACCGTGCAGCAGTGGGGGGCTCCTCTGCCCCCCTGCGATGGAGCTCTGACAGCAGAGATTGTGACCATGTCCTTTGCAGTGAAGCCATCCATTCCTACTACCATGTCAGTGCTAGGTCCAACGCCAGAATGGGGAACAGCAGCAGTGTCCCATCCAGGCCCGACACCGACGTGCCCAGTCAGCAGTCAGTCTGACCTGTTGGTCTTCAGCAAGGATGATGTCTTGTTGCAGCTGGACAAGATGGAGCAGCTGGTGTCCAGAGGCAGTGGTCCGGGCGACCCAGACAGAAGCGTCTCGACGCAATGCCAGCCGCATCCACCAACGGTGACAAGGGGTGTCAGCAAGGGCGCACCTGGCAGCCTGCAGCAGGGGTTGTCAGCAAGGGCATATCAGGCAGCCCCTTGCAGTTGCCCTGAGCCACAGCTGTTTCTGACATGCATGCATGGGAGGCCATGCGCTGAAGCGGCAAGCCAAAGAACTCCTTCACTAGTGCTCGAACATGCTCATGCAGGAGCCATGCGTAGGACACATGTTTGTTCTTTATGGGTCCACTTACAAGATCTGCACATCCACCCGCCCCGTGCTTACATGCTCACATTCCTATGAAGCAAAGCACACGCAGCCTGGTTGTGAATTCTGCTGGCGTTCACAGCCGTTCACTTCTTGCTCTGGGGACCGAGGGGGATAGCTTTCTCTCTCGCCCTCAAGGGTCCTCCTGAAACCTGAGCTGAGCTGAGCTTGTAAGAGAATAAATTCTTGTTGCCCCAATGTAGCTCGCGACTGGTGCTGCATGATGCAGCAGCCTGGATCTGCAATGTCCAGCCCTCCAAGTGCAAACTTGGAACCACACTCGTCTGCTGCATGCCATGGAGCCAGCACGTGGAGCAACCAGGGCAACTGTTGCATCCATCATGCCCCTTGGAGTTGGATGTTCACTCGTGATCACCAGACTGCACAACCATGCCCAATGCACGTCCTGCACAAGCAGAGCTGAGCCAAGGGACCATGGGCAGCAGCTCGGTCGTATGCACACAGCAAGCACAATGGTCAGGAGGATGTCATACAGGCCTTGCGTAGCAGTCAAAAAGTAACAGGAGGTCGGCAACCAGTTTGGGCAGCCAATATGCAAGGATTCAACGGTCAAAAAGGACCCTTGATCACACGTGACGTATTACACGTCGCTGTCACACGCAGCCGCGATAGGACATGCTTTGCGCCGCCAGGCCAAGCCTTTGTCAGCGAGCTCGCCGCTGCCCTAGCTCGGGGGGCAGTTGAGGCGGCACGCTTCACTCGCTGTGCCTGACCGCCCTTAGGTATCAAACTGGCGTTTGATGGCCTCTGGGCCTTGCTTAAGCCGAATCTAATAGCAGCAGGGATGGGCTCAGCGCACTCAGCACGCAGTGTAAGGTGCCAGGCACCTGCAAGGCTGCCGCCAGAGCTGTCGCCAGAGCTGTCGTCTCAGTGCGGCATTGGATGCTGTCACTCTGCATCGCAGCAGCGCCGGCGCCCGTGTTGGTGCTGAGGCAGTGTCCGCCTGTATTGACATCTTCCTGGCACCTGGTGCCTGAACTTCCAATTGCACAACCACCTCCAAGTGCCTGGACAGGCGACGAGGGCGTTCAGGGTCGTCCATGGCAGCGGCAGTACTATCGCTTGCGCCACAGCAGCCAGAACAGGAGAGCCCCCAGCAGTACAACGTTAACCGCCAGCACCGGCACAATGTATCTGCAAGTTGGGGAAGGGGGGAAAAGAGTTTACAGTGGGCTCAGCCGGGTTGAGGAGTGGTGCTGCAAGATTTCTGAGTCAGCATTGCCAAGTTACGGAGGGAGCATGCTGCGATGGGTTGCAGATCCTGGGGCGCAAGGGTTGCGAGGACTGCAGCAATTGTAAGACAGGCATATTTGACAAATGGCTGTCTAAGAAGCCGCACTGGTGACGTGCAGCCGCGCGCCTATGCGCCCTGGCTGCGCATCAGCGAGTAGCTGCGCAACTCTAGACTGTGAAGACAAACTGGTCCAGCACTGCTGCTGCCAGACAGTGCTGCCTGCCACCTGGCCTGCCCTGCACAACCCTGCACCCGCGTGTGAACTAACGCCCCTTGCTGTGCACCCTGGACAAACTCTGCCTAAACAGTGTGCCGCATACATGAGGCAGGAGAAAGCCTAAGTAAACCATTTAGAGTGTGGCCAAATACATGACCATGTGATGCTAGAGTGTTGATCCTTGCACATTGCCACCAGAAGGTTGCATCATCAACAGTGTGCCTCACCGTGCGTATCAGACAATCTCAGCCCAGATGCATGCCCATGTGATGCGCTCCGCCTCGGCTGCAGGGAGCAGTGCCTGCTGCAGGGGAGAGTGCAGCGTTTAGCGTTTAAAATCCAGTCCTAAGCGGGGCGGTGGGCGCTATGCCAGTCACTGTGGCAACCATGGCGACCGACAATTAGGTTGGGTTGTCAGGAGGAGAACCAGCGAGGAGGGCAATCACGTGCCAGCGGCCTGACACCATGACATCACACCTGTGTAGCAGCGAGGTGCATGTGCCAGGCAGCATATCCATAGTGCCATGCGCACCTGGCTGACCTGCTGCTTCAGCTCCGAGCTGGCTGCTGCTCCTTGTGGCTCAGGCGCCTGCAGCAGAGGCCGCGCCGCACCCAGCTCCTCGTCGACCTGGCGTTCCAAAGGCGTCATTGTCCCTGTGCGGGCAGTGCAGCTCCTGCCGGAAAGAACGCGGCTGGGCCACAAAAGTTGGCCCTAGTGTCAGAGTGTCACTGACCAGGCATCCTCTGCTGGCAGGTTTAGAAGAGCACGCTGCATTGTTTTGTGTTTATCTGCTTGCTTATGATGAAGAGCTTGCGGGGCTGTGAGTTTTGTGTGATGAAACAAAAAATGCAAAATACTGCGGGAAGCCAGTGAAACAGGCCAAAGCACTGCAGCGGCAAGGCTCGGCGCCACGATTGATTCTGCGCGGCGTCCTGGCTGCACAACTCTGACGTCGCGCGTGCATGCCTTCAACCGGCCAGCAGTAGCTGCAACAGTCACGGCCCCAAGGCCCCAAGGCAGTGCAGCATGTCGTCAGCACCTACAGCAGACGGGCCGCTTACGTCTGCTTCCGGAACAAACGGAGCGAGGGCCAAAAACGCCATGCGCCAGGACTGCTTCCTGGGCTTCTGTCGCACTGTCAACGTCGTAACAGGCCTCAGGTGCGCATGCGCACGAACGCGAACACGCGTGGCTGCTAGCACGGAAATGGGTGGGAAGGGTTCAGGTGCGACCCACCCAGGTGGTGGTTGGTTGGGATTTCATGCAATGGGCCTGCACGTTGGACATCAGCTCGCATGCCCGGAGGCACATGCACCTGCAGCATGTGGCAGTAACAACGGTGCATGCAGCCATGCACGCACGCACTTCACCACCAGTGTATTGCACTCTCAGTGTGTCCCGATTCCAAAGCTCTGATGGGCCACGAAACCATGGATGGCCGTGCTGACCAGCTGTTCTGTAAGAGCAGTTGGATTGGATGGCAACGTGCTCACCAGGAACATACAACGCTGCAGGCAAGGGCAGGTTTGGCATACCCAACACCCGCTCATCCATCCCTGACAGCCCAATTATCAGCTCCAGACGTGACGTCCCACTCTCGACCTGGGGCGTCAAGTGATTTTTGCACTCCCAATCAACCTTACGGTGCCCTCAAGTACTTCAAACACAGTACCACCCCCAGGACTGTTATGCACACTACCACTCTGCAACGGAACGCCCCCCAGGACTGTAAAGCCTCACCACTGATGCTGCTCTGATGCCGCACTGCAGTGCCCTGCTGTGTCTCGTGGCGCACTCCATGGCGTTGGCACAAGGCCCGCCGCTGTTCAACGTGAGCATGCTTGAGCTGAGAGGCTCTGATGCTTTGGACTCCACCACAGGCATCTGCAACAACACGGGGAATGCATAAGGGTTCCCTTGAGCGAGTGCTTGCAGAGCTTGCTACCATGCCATGTGTTTGTTGGAAATTCGACACCACGTTTTGAGGCGGCGCAAGTCCCACGCCTGCTTCATTGCCCTGCACAGCATGAAGGTTCGCGGCTTCAAGTGCTTCGCGCATACAGCATAGGCATCGCACTCCTGCTGATGCTGGTAGAGACAGAATGGCCGTGGGTGCTGGATGGAGTGCGGCTGCTGGACAACTGGGTGGGGAGAGCGACCGTGCAGGTGCGCATACTTGGTGTGGTTGCAGTTTCAGGGAGGAAACTGAAAAGCGCTGGGTGTTGCTGGACAATTGGGTGGGGAGGGCGATTGTTTGGGTGATCAAGGGAAGTGGTTGGTGTGGTTGCACTAGCTGGGTGAGACCCGGCTTAGTGCTGGGTGTTTGCTGGTGTGTGGTTGCTGGACAACTGGGTAGGGAATGTGGACGTGCAGGTGACAATGGGTTCGGGCGGATGGTGTTTGCAGTTGCAGGGGGGGACTGAACAGTGTTGGTGTTGGTTGGAGTGCGGCTGTTGGACATCTGGTGTGCAGGGCAAGAGTGCAAGTGAATGGAAGGGAGACGAAGAATGTGCTTGGCGTGTGGTTGCCTGCCCTGATATTACATCAGTGATATCTGACCACACGGTGAACATCGTGCCCGCTTCAGGGCTTGCTGGCGGTGATGACATTAGAGCTGGCGACGTCGGCAGGGACGTCAGACTTTGACCTCAGCCTCCGCCTGTACAGGTATGAAACAATCCACACTTGTGCGCTGCATGCATTTGCAGTCAAGCGCATCCAGGCAGCAGGGTTGCATGTTGCGTCACACGCACTCTGCGCTGCATGCAGTTGAACATGGGGCCACACGGCGAGCCGCACGGATGTGTACCAGTGTGTCACATCGTGGGCCCCCACCATGTAATATGCTGACTGCCTCTGTTCCTCTGTCCTGTGACTACAGACAGGTTGCAGTGCTGTATACCAGTGCGTCACATCGTGTGCCCTCCACGTGTACTGTGCTGATTTGAGTGCCTCCGCTCCTCTGTCCTGTGACCACAGGCAGATTGCAGGGCTGTGCATGTTGGGGTGTGCGTCGTTCTACTGCGTGGGAGGCATCCTGTGTTTTGCTGCGCTGCGAAGGGGTGAGGTGGCACAGGACTGGCGGTGCGACAAGGCAGGGGTAGTGCTGGGTAGCCGGAGGAGAGGTGAGAGGTTGACGCCTTGGTCTCTCAATCGGCATAAACAAAGGGAATCATCCCAAGCAGCGTTGCATGGGGGTAGGTGGCATGGGGCTGGCGGTGCAACAAGGAAGGGGTCGTGGAGGTGGGCGAGCTGGACAGCAGCTTTCCATCGAATGTGGACGTCACTCTGAATGAGTAGCAGGTCAGGGGATGGAAGGGTCGCAGGTGCTCTCCTGCCTTCTCCAAGCAAATATTGCACAGGGCCGCCCAATCACACAGTCGCACAGGGCCGCCCATCAAACATACTTGCCCCTCACACATGACTGCTCATCACGCTTGCCTGCCCATCACACCTTGCCTGCACCCACAGCACGCCACCGCCGTGAGTCAGAGCGCCTGAGGGCGGAGGCAGACCTCGCAGACCTGGAGCGGCAGCGAGAGGAGCTGCAGAGCCTTCTTGCAGTGTACACGCGGGAGTAGCTGTCAAGCAGGGGGGCATGGACGGGGAGGGAGGCTATCGGGGCCTGGAACTGTGCGGTTTCAGTTCAGATATGCCGTTTAATTTTGATGGCGCTCAAGACCGCCTGTAGAGTTACATAGGTGGGAGAGGGTGTTGCAAACGGGCTAGCACAGGCCTTGTCTGTGAGGGGGTGGCAACGGCCAGTTTGCACACAGGGCTTCGGCGTGAGGAGCTGCACTGCTTGCTGGCTGTCTCTATCCAAAATAAGTATTAGATGGGATCGTACAATCCCAGCACAAGAGTGGGCTGGCAACTGTCAGTCTTGGCCTGATGGGCTGGCACGGTCGCAGGCAAGTTGCTGGGTCGCCTTCAGGGGCAGGGCATACAGGATTTAACGCGCGGACATGACTTGGTGGTGCCTGCCATGCGGCTGTACCGTACGAATGGAGTGATATGCTAGCTTGCACGCAGTGCTGCCAAGTTTTATAACGCCTCTTGCAACAAAGAAATGTGTGCAACGCAACTTTGATCCGTAGTTCTGAGGGCAGCTCAAACGGTCTATACTTTTTAGGTGTGCTATACCTTTCTATGAGCTCGGCAGTTCAGAAAATTCAAGGCCCCACCCACCACCCCTGGGAAGTAACAGACGCGCTTTGAAGTCCCCTCGCGCACCAGCACCACATCGACTGCAACAGGATGCTGGCAGGAGTGAGGTCTTCCATCGCCAGGGCTGCGCCCGTGCGCGCGGCACCTGCTGCGCCTCGCCTTCTGCCCAGCCAGGGTCGCAGGACTCTGCAGGTTGTGGCAGCGACCGTCGTCAACTCGAACGACTTCAGGAACGGCACCGCGCTGGAGATTGAGGGCGTACCTTACAGGGTGAGCAGCCTGCCGCTGGGGATTGGAGCGCTGGGTGGACGTCAGGGCCAGGGACGCCCATGCTAAGTTTCGTGGCAGCCCAATTGACGACCCGTTTGCGCTCTGTTTGTGCCGTGCTGCAGGTCACTGAGTTCCTGCACGTGGTAAGTGGCCGTGGCGATGCATCTGGGCGACAAGCGCAGCCGCCAGGCAGGGCTTGCTCAGCACCCCCTCACCCCTTTCTTCTGCGCAGAAACCTGGCAAGGGCAGCGCCTTCGTCCGCACCAAGCTCAAGAACTTCCTGAACGGTGCGCTGCATGGGACGATGCAGCATTTCTCAAGGCATCGATCCTGCTGCATTGCCTGCCCTGTGTGGCTGGCTACCCATCCTGATCAGATGCAATCGCTTGTGGTCCTGCAGGCACCGTTGTTGAGAAGACTTTCCGCGCTGGCGAGACCGTGAACGGCGCTGACATCAGCACGCGCGAAGGCCAGTTCACCTATGCTGAGGGCGACGAGTACGTATTCATGGTAAGGCCATGCATGCAGCGCATGGGTAGTGGGCTGGCTGGCTGGGTTGGTGCAGATACAATTGCGCAAGAAGGAAGCACAGCTCAATTTGCGAGCATGAGCGCAAGACTGTGTGCTGTTGGTCAGCCTGTGACTCACACAGAAGGGTCGCTGAGGGGCTTATGCTAATGGTGGTAGTGACACAGTTGAGACCATGAATAAGAACTGAGTGGTGTTGGGAGCTGATACCTGTTGCATTCAGGTAGCAAGGGCACAGTGGGCTGCAACAAAGAACATCTGCGGCCGCTATGGAAGGCAGCCGCGGCAGTGGCAGCTGTAGCAGCCTGCAGGAGCAGCACCACTAGCTGCTTGCAGTAGCAGCAGCCTACAGTGGTAGCAGGATTATAGCCGCACTGGCTATCGCCGCACTGGCTGCAGCAAGTTCCACAGCAGCCGCCCACTGCCACGCGCACCGGCAAGCAATGCTGTTTGGGGGCTGGACAGCGGTGGCGGCAGTGCCAGTGGCCGCCGCCACAGCTGCTGTTCATCTCTGCGCAGTCTGAAGTGCAAGGGGAAGGTGTCAGACAGCTGATTCGTCATGTTTGCGGCTGGGCATCAGTGACAACAGCCTGCTCACAACCCGCCCACACCTGTCACCACACTTTTGCCACCCCTGCAGGACCAGGAGACGTACGAGGAGACTCGCCTGAGGAAGGATGACTGGGCTGAGTTCATTAAGGAGGGCACCGTCTGCCAGCTCATGTTCTACAATGGCAAGTGCATCTCCTGCGACCTGCCCCTTCACATGGACCTGGAGGTCGTGTCCTGCCCTCCGGGCGTCAAGGGCAACACCGCGTCCGGTTCCGGCTCCAAGCCCGCAACCCTGGAGACCGGCGCCGTGGTTTCGGTCCCGCTGTTCATTGAGGCCGGAACTAAGATCCGCGTCGACACCCGCACCAAGCAGTACCTGTCCAAGGTCAACTAGAGCGCTTGGCTCGTGCATTCAGTGGCGCCATGACTGGGCCTTTGCCACCACACTGGGTCCTCAGTGCCATAAGCTGCGCTTCACACACAGTGGCAGTGCCATAACGTGGTCTGGCTTTATGCAAGGGTAGGACACAACCCCCACGCTTGCTCACAGCTTGGCTGCCCATGGCTGCGTTGAACAGCCAGGGCCAAAGAGCCATGGTCAGGGCCAGGGCAGCAAGGCAACGCCACTGCAGTCTTGCCTAGGCAGCCTCTGAAGCCTAGAAGGCACTATGCCCGTGGCAGGTATGCCACAAAGGTTGGCCTTGTGCTAAACGGAGGTTGCTCCTGATTTTGTTGTGGCGGCTGTCTGGGTGCTGGCATGCAGCATTCCAGCTCTCAGTCACTTTTTCTGGGGCCACTACCACTTTTGGGCAGCAGTGCCCAACCCAACCCAACCCATATGACTGTTGCCTGACTTGCATCTCTTGCACGCATTGAGCACATACACAGCATTAGAACCAATGGCACAGCTCTGTTGTTCTTCCTGTGTTCTCTCTTCTGTTAATCGGACGCATCGCGCACCCGTGCTGCAGTGGCAGTGGTCAAGTGTGGGGGGTTGCCAAGGGTGAAATCAAAGCACGCACATCATGCAGGTTATGAAAATATAAAAAGTCACTGCCCCTGGGGATGCGGGTCAAGGCTGCTGCCAGTGGCAGGCTGCCATACAACTACCCCGATGCCCACTACACAGATTTGTGGCGGTGAGGTGAATGTGCTGGTTTGTGTGTGAAGCCGATTTTCACTGTATCACGCTATGTGAATGCAGAAGACAAGCACTTGAAGCCAGCAGTCACGTCTTACACGCGACCAGTGGACAGAACATGAGCAGCATGGAAAAAATGGGGCAAAATCTGAGGCGACGCATGGCTGAAGCACCGGGTTTGGCCTTGATCCCCTGCCAGCTGGCCAGGAAAAAAAGGACGTAGCTTTAAAAAACGGCTCAGGCAAATGGGGTTTACAACCATCACAGCTGCTGAGTGTCCAGGCATGATGTGAGTGCAGATGCCAGGGGAGAGGTCACAGGCTGCAGATGTGTTACAGGATGCCAGCACTCACATCACGGCAGGCTGTGTTCCTTAGTGCCCTTGGCGGCGCCCCTATGGACTGTAACATAGCCTACCTACCTAAGGCAGTGCCCCCCCCCGTCCCCTGCACCACGCTGCGTTCCACCAGCTGCTGGAACTCCCACATCTTCTTGGCACGGGCTTCCGGGCTGCCTGAAAGTGTGGGGGGTGTGGGTGTGGGTGTCGCAACCTTGACTGCCGCCGGCGCCAGGCGTGGGCGCTCCGGCTGCTGTTCCTGCTGCTGTAGCTGCTGTCCCTGCTGTTGCCCCTGCTGCTGCCCCTGCTGCTGCCCCTGCTGCTGCCCCTGCTGCTGCCTCTGATGCCGCCCTTGCTGCTGTGAAGGCATGCTATCAGCATTGGATGCGGCAGAAACAATTGCACTGCCGCTGCTGCTGGCCCCGCCACTGCCGCTGTCGCCACCGCCGCCGCCGTTCGACGGCCCCTCCTGAGTCACCGACAGCGCCCCCGTCGGCCCCGCCCGCTGCAGCAGCCCCTCCAGNNGCCCCCGCCCCCGCCCCTGCCCTCTGGCTGCTGGCATCAGAGGGAAGGTGCGGCAGGTCAGCGCCCTGGATAAGCCATGCGACTACCGAGTCCTCATCCGTCCAGGGCCGGACATGCACCTGCGCCACGCAGCTCGGCCCTGCGTCGCCGCCGCGCCCGACGGCTGCCAAAACCGCGCTCGAATTTGAATTTGAATTCGAAATCAAAGCGTCCGCCCCGCCTCGAGACAGCTCCAGGTGCAGCACGACGCACCCGTCCGGCGGCAGCGGCGCCTGTCTGGCGGGACGGTAGCCCGCCGAGAAGGGGCGCGGCAGTTGAGGCAGCTTCTGGCCAGCTGCCGGCTTCTCCGTGGTAGACTCCGCCGTCGCCCCTGCCTCAGTGGTGGCGGCGTTGGCCTCCGCACTCACTCCAGCGTCTGCTGCTGCCGCTGCTGCTGCTGCTACAGCGGCGGGGGTGGTGGATGCCTTCCGAACGCTGTCTGCATGGCGCTGCATGGACTTGTCCATGCGGCCACCCCGCAGCTGCGCGGCCAAGGGGAGTTGCTGGTACTGGGAGGCCGACACCCTTCCGATGGGGGTGCAGCCCAGCACGTCACCACTGCCCCTCGCCACCACTACCTGTCAAGGAGGATTCAGAGCAGGTGCAGAGGGTCAAGCAGGTACAGGTGCAGAGGTGGAATCAGGGTAGCACCCTTCCAATGGGGCTGCTGCCCAGATCCTTGCCACTACCCCTCGCCACCAACAACTGTCGGGGAAGATTCAGGGCAAAGCGCATGGTGGGGTCAGAGCAGTGCAAGGGTGGGTTCAGG
>JAWZTI010000297.1:20161-35986 GCA_039880955.1 Chlamydomonas urium | reverse complement strand
TCCCTGCCCCTCCCTGTCCCACCTTTACATCATGCTTCTCCGGCTGCGCGATCGCCTTGCCTTCATGCGTCAGCCGCTGCTTGTACACCTCATGCTCATCCTGCCAAGGAGGAAGCAGCACACAAGGATGGATTTCAGTGGGGTTCGGCAGCTGCATCACATTCGTCCATCAACTGAGTTGGCCATGATAGTGTGTCGACCGCTGCTTGTGCGCCTCGTGCCCATCCTGTCAGAAAGCGAAGGGTGCGCAAGGTGAGAGTGCAATCAAGGTCAGCAGCTACACCACACTCGCTCATTAACTCAGATGGCACGAAGGCATGTCAATTGCCACCACATGCATGATTGCAACATGCATGCGCATTTGCTGTTCTCTGACTCACCACGTCTAAATGTAGGTCGCCACTGACGTCCATGGTGTCCAGGCTGAGCCACGCGCATGGCATGAAGGGGAATGTGATGTCCAGCTGCATTGCAACGTGTGTGGGGGAGCGTGGGGAAGTGTGGGGAAAAGGATGTCACACTTGAACAGGGGCTGCGCAAGTCTGCCATGTGCGAGAGGAGACGAGAGGAGGCGCACGCCTGTCAGCAGCAGGGACAGGGCAAAGGACGTGAGTGGTATGGGCTTTGCAAGGGGCTGAAAAATGAGTCGGATGCACAAGACACATTGGTCTGCTCAAATGCCATCACGTGCGCACCAACTTGCCAAGCCTCCACCCATTACTGTAGGTTACTGCAGATTACTGTAGATCACTGTAGGTTACTGTAGGTTACATCATCCGTGGCGGTACCCACATCAATGGAGAGGCCCTGGTCGCGTGAGACATCAACCGTCAGCTCATGGCTGGTGCTCGTGCTCAGGTAGATGCCTGCGTAGGGAGTAAATGGGGAACAAACAGGGAATCAACATGGGAAAGGCTGGTTTGTGATGTCATGGTGAAGAATGTTGAGTGTGGGGGAGGTATGGGCCAGGCTGGTGACGCTGGTGCTCGTGCTCAGGTAGATGCCTGCTGAGTGTGGGGGAGGTATGGGCCAGGCTGGTGATGCTGGTGCTCGTGCTCAGGTAGATGCCTGGGCAGGTAATGATAAGGGAACAAACAGGGAACCAACATGGAATCAATTCCAAAACGCTTGCGCGGCGAGAAATGGTGAGCGTGGTATGGGGCAAGCTGGGACTCATGCTGAGGTCAATGACCTGAGCAGGGAAAAGTTGAGGAACAAGGAAAGAATCAGCAAGGAATGCATATTGGTTTGCTTCTTCTTCAAGGAATGCATATTGGTTTGTTTCTTCTTCAAGGAATGCATATTGCTTTGTTTTTCTTCTTCAAGGCAGGTGTGTCGGGCATGGGGTAAATATAAGGCAGGCTTGTGATGAGGGCAGATGCCCTAAGACAGCGCACCGAAGGAACAAGCCATGATCACCCAAAGTGTCACAGAAAGAGTGATAAAGAGACTGCTGTGACAGCAGTGACAGTGAATCTGTCGGTGCTATGAGCAACATGTCCCACCTTCCACCCTCCCCCAGCATTAAGAAGAGCAATGCTGCCTCTGTGCCCGCCTCAGCTGCTTCCACCGCCACCCCAAAAAGCCCAGAGGGCCAAGAATCGGCCCGTTGTCGTTCTTCCCTCTCCCCTGGCACCAACTTACCCAGCTCTGAGATGAAGAGCAGCGTCATGATTGCTGCGGTGATGACGGTGATTATGCCACCCCCCATGGTCTTGGAGTAGAAGTCCTCATGAAGCTGCCCATGCCATTTCGTAGCCAGCAGGGAGCAGCCATGCAGCGGCGGCAGCAGCAGTAGCGAGGGGCATGGAGGGGCGTGTGAGTGGAGAGAGTGGGAGGCAGGTGTATCGCACAGGAACAATGAGATGCACCCTGAGACGTGGGTTCAGAAGCCGTCCAGAGGTGTGTATCACGTGACCGTACTGCCTAGTACATCACTGCAAGTACGTGCAGCTGAGGAACACGTCCAGCACCTGTGTCCTTCCCCTTCCCGCTGCTTATCCCTTCTCTGCACACCACCCTTCCCCTACTGGGTTGTATCAGCCTTGAATCGAATCCTGAGTCATGCTCACCTTGGGAAACATGTCCAGCACCTTGAGCTTCGCTGCCAGCGACATTTCGCTGCCCTTCCCACGCACGCCTCCGTGTAGGTTACAGTCGGTTATGAAATATGACTTGTAATAACGCTTGAGCCCCCTAGAATGCTTGGCTGCGTTGGTTTATGAGTGTGTCCCAGCGTCACTGCGCCTTGTAGTGACAGTTGTGGCCTTCAAGTCTGAGGTCCCGGCTATCCTGCTTAATAAGGAATGCTGTGGCTGGGTGCGTTGGCGCGATCTCCACACAAACTCCACACCTGCAACAGGCGCAGCAAAGAGTGCATGCAGTGCTGGGAAGAAAGCAGCGGCTAGTCACCTGGAAATCCTGCCCGTGTTCGGGCAGGGGTCCTATGCGCCCTAGCGATGCCCCCCAGGACTGTAAAACACACTACTACCTGCTGTGCATCACCGTCAGCCCCAGTAACTGCCTACAGCTGCACTGCCTGCAACCGTGCTGCCTATTGCTGCGCTGCCTACAGCTGAGCTGTCTACAGCCGTGCTGCACTCTGCATAACTGACCAGCATGCTCTATGACAGGGCGCAGCACAGGGCAAAAGAGTGCGGCCGCGGCTGCTATGCTAGGCTGCGGCTGGCATGCTGCGGCCTCCCTTCTCTGCGGGTAGCGCTGTCTAGTACTCGTGATCATGTGTGGCAGCCTCCAAGGCACCAGTGTCATGACACATTAGCTGCCATGAGCAGACAGGTGCCTGTGCTGCTCTGGAGAGCTCCCAAAGCTTTCATGAGCATGCCCAAGCTGCACACCCACCGGCGGGAGCACTCCACCAAAGCCAAGTCTCTGCAACGTAGACGGTGCTGGGTTTCGTCAACACATCGACGCTGCCACTGCCATCGCGAGCGAGGTCGCTACAGCGCTGCGCAGAAGCGCTTTCCTCTTGGGGTGATCGCACGGATCGCCTGCTCGAGCACAGCGCAGGATTGACTGGTGCCAAGTGTTGCACAGTGGGCTTTGGTGCCGTCCGCTGGCCTGGACCCGCAACTTGCGTGAAGGAAGTGTGGAAACTCGATGTATGAATTCTTGAATCCCGATCTCAGCATTTCTGGCAAATTTGCTGCCAATGCCGCTGGCAGGGAGATGCGTCTGCTACACCATGTGCGCACTGCAGCAGGCACATACTTGTCACGAGAGTGCATTTCAATTCCTGGCATTTTTGGCGCGCGCGCGCGCGCCAACATGTACTGGTTGCACTGGGGACTGATTTGTAACGTTGCAACGAGCCAATGTTGCAAAGAACCGACATGTACTACCAAGGGAACCATCACTGACTGCATGTACTATCACTGCTCAGGTTGCTGCCAGGTGTGGAGTCACTGAGTTGAGCCTGTCCCTGTCTTGAGGAATTATTTCAAGGTCTTCCCTACATCCAGCAGCCAGTATGTTACACAAACGCTCAAGCCACCACTCACAACCACCTGGGAGCTGAAAGAATAAGCTGGCCAGTACATCATCTCACACCAACCCACAACTCATGGAGTAACTCATGGAGTAACCTCGGTATGAAACAAAAGGATGCAAGTAACAAAAACTGCACAACGGTGTTCCAGCTTGCGCCGGTCGCTCCGCCGCACTTACTGCACAGACCCTATCACAGATTATGCGGAGGGGGTGAACTTGGTGGCAGCGGCGAAGGCGTTGTTGTTGCCAGGGTCAGCCAGGTGGTCAGCCAGGTTCTCAACAGGGCCCTGCAGAGCGGAGATGGCAGCAGGAGACCAGTCAGTGACCATGCACTGTGATGACCTGCACGCGTGCGCTCTTGCACACACACACGGCTGCTCCTCATTCCGCTGCACACAGTTTCTTCATGCAGTGAAACAGCCCATGCATGCCGCATTTGAGTCACAGCCCGTACAGCTCAACAGCCCTTACTGCCTCGCACCTTGCCGGTCACGATGGCCTGCACGAAGAAGCCGAAGCAGGAGAACATGGCCAGGCGGCCGTTCTTGATCTCCTTCACCTTCAGCTCGGCGAAGGTGTCGGGGTCGTCAGCCAGGCCCAGGGGGTCGAAGGACTCACCGGGGTACACAGGGTCCAGGCCCTCACCAGCAGGACCGCCGTTGACGCGGTAGCCCTCAATCAGACCCATCAGCACAACCTGAAGGCAGTTAAGTGATGGCAGCCATGGTGGGATCAAGATCGGTGCTGCCGCCGGTCATGCTAGTATGATGCTGCTCTAGCTGCTGTGCCAACAGGAAAGCTGGTGCATACTGAAAGGCTGCTGGCTAAGCCATTTTGCAAGCATGCTGATGGACATGGCTGGGAGCTGCGACCCTTCCAGGCAGTTGAGAGGAGATCCGCACCTGGACGGCCAGGGTGGCGACGATGTTCTGGGCGTGGATCAGGGCAGGGGAGCCCAGGTAGTCCAGGCCACCCTCGGAGAAGATCTGGGCACCAGCCTTGAACCACACGGGCTCACCGAAGCTGACGTTGGCGTACTTGGCCAGCAGCTCGGGAGTGAGGATGCCCAGGGCACCCAGCAGGGCCCAGCGAGCGTGGATGACCTCCATCTCGCGGTACTTGCGGAAGGTCTCAGGGTCAGCGGACAGACCAGCAGTGTCCCAGCCGTAGTCACCGGGGAACTCACCGGTCAGGTAGGCAGGGGTGTTGGTGGAGAAGGGCCCTGTGAGCAGGTGAGCACAGGAAGTCAGCTGGCGTTCGAAGCTGGGTGGGCTGGGCCAGCAACGGTGAAGATACATTGGGCGCGGGGTCGCAGATATGTGGCGGCAATAGGCGCTGCTGCGGCGAGCGAATCTGTGGGCTGTTGCGGCGTTCGCCGTCCAATGTGAGCTTGCGGGGACGCGATGCAGGCTGCAGATGCCGCTGCCTGCTGGCGCTGCCCCTTTCTGATGTCGACCGCGCGTTCAGTTGCTACCAAGATCCGGCTGCTGCGTCAAAGTGCCCAGTCTTCTCCCGTGTGCTCACCCAGCCACTTGGCACGGTCGGGGCCATACCTACAGGCGAGGGCAGAGGCGAGGGGGCATGTCGGAGTCATAGGGTGCACCGCATCTAGCATGAGGGCAGCTGGGAGAGCGCTGCTGGTGGGCCCCTGGTGCTGCTCGCTGCTCGCTGCTCACCACTCAACGCCAGCGGGGGCGGGCTTGGCCACGGCCTTGGAGGTCTGCGTGTGGCGAACGCGCGGGGTGCGCAACACAGTGGGCGCGTTGGTCCAAGGCAAGTACCAGAGGCGGGCTGGGGCTGATGCTGTCTCTTCGCGGCTGCAGGACTGCTCATGCCCGCTTCAGACTGCGATGATCAGGAAGTGGGCACCCCTGAGCTGCTGCGTGGGTGCGCTGTGACCAGCTGCGTCCTGCGTTCACCTTGGCGGTGCCCTTCTTGGCCTGGGCGACCACGGACAGACCGCGGCGGGAGAAGAGAGCGGCAGACATGGTTACTGGAGGGACCTGGGAGTACACAACCAGCGCGCGCATGGCCTTAAACCACTTCGGCTATGGCCAAACCCCTATACCCTCATCTCCCATTCGGATTCTCTGCCCTTGCTAGCGGCGCGGCAGCCGTGCGCAGCCAGATACGCTAGCGGCAGACAGTTGCGCAGCTGGCTGCAGCGTGCCATGGCTGTCGGCCTTTCCAACGCCATGTTGCAACGCGAGGAACCCTAGGCAGCCAAGGAGGCCACTTGAATGCGGAAGGGGTCAGCAGCAGCAGCAGCAGCAGCAAAGGCTGCACTAGCTGCAGCATATGGGTTTAGGCAGTGCTCGTGTGCTTGCTGGTGAAGACAGCAGCAGACAGCAGACATCTGTGGCACGGCACTGTGGCGCATGCAGCACCA
Source organism: Chlamydomonas urium (assembly GCA_039880955.1). Taxonomy (NCBI): domain Eukaryota; kingdom Viridiplantae; phylum Chlorophyta; class Chlorophyceae; order Chlamydomonadales; family Chlamydomonadaceae; genus Chlamydomonas; species Chlamydomonas urium. Next base: position 30,087 of record JAWZTI010000297.1, on the reverse strand, counting down.
TGCACCCATGGTGCCCTCACCACCCACGGTGCAGCGCCCTTGCTTGTAGGCTCGTAGGGAATGTGCTTTATGATGCTGTTGGCGCGTGGTGCTGCGCTGACATGTGCAGCATGCGCTCATCGTGGTTTGGTTTGGGGTGTATTCATAGCACGAGCTTCATGCCTTTGTGACCGGCGCTCCTGCATGAATTGGCGATGCGACTGCTGGCATGGGCTGGGTACATGTGCATGGATCTGGTGCCCAGGTTGACAGATTGTCAATGACAATGTCGACTCGAACATGCCTGCTGTTCAGTGCCTGGACGCGATTCAGCAACGTGCAGTGCATGTTGAAGGTGCCAAAGCACATGGGTGCATCAGGGTCAATCATGTGCTCAGATGGCTTCTGGAGTCAAACCCAGATGATGCGAGTCCCATAGCAAACCGGAGCAGAGCAGCAGCATAGAGGGGCCCGGCCCAGCGAACATCACATGCTTGGAAGTGGCAGTTTTCATCACGCATGAAGCTGCTGCTTCTGCTGCTGCTGCTGCTGCTGCTGCTGCCTGCTGACGCCCATGTGCGCGTGCATGCATGGCGTGAGTCCGCCGGCCACACCACGGTCGATCCCAGCGTTGCGCAACCGCCTGCGGCACCACATGAGCACGATCAGCGCTGCAAACCTCGATGCGCATGGTCCTGTTGCAGAGCCCTTGTTGGTGTGGCGCCTATATGTCGTGGCAAACAAGTTGTGATTCCCACAACACAGCCCTGCTCTCCCTCTGCACCCCGTGCGGAATCATATAAGGCGCAGCAGCTGCGGCGCTCACAGGTTTCTGGGCGCGCATCTTCTTCACCCCTTCCCAGCCACGCGGAAGAGGGCTGATACACGCAATGGCCGCGTCCATGCGCCGCAGCGCCGCGGTGGCGCTGCTGTGCTGCATGGCAGCTTCAGCCTACACTGCATGCGCCCTGCCCGGTGGCCATGACACCAGCCCTCGCATCAGCGAGAAGGTCATCAACTTCCCAGGCCCCTTGCGCTCAGCTAGGAATGGTGTGCCCATAGTGGACCCTCCCACCAGGATCGCTGGCTACTTTCGCCTGAACCGCACTCAGGATGCGCACATGTTCTACTTCCTGTTCAACAGCCGCTCCGCCAAGGATGACCCAGGTGCGCATGCCACGTGTTTGAAGTGGCTGGGAATGCGTGGGACAATCCAGCACGCCTCATCTGCAGATCAGATCATCTGCTGCTTGGCTGACGTCCAAGGCTTCTTGTGCGCTTCGTTTTGTTGCTGGCGTCATGTCATGAGCTGAGTCGCAGTATACACCTGGGTAGGCTTCCACGATTCCACACCATGTCTGCCCATCCCACACTGCCATGCCCTTCGACTGCCTCCTGACAGTTGTGCTGTGGATGACGGGAGGGCCTGGCTGCAGCAGCGAGCTTGCGGTCTTTTACGAGAACGGACCCTACTCCATCAACCCTGATCTGACCCTGTCCGAAACCCAGTACGGCTGGGACCGCTACCATACCACTGTCTTCGTTGACCAACCCATCAACACAGGCTTCTCTTACAGTGATGTAAGCTATGGTCTTGTTGTGCACGGCTGTGGGGCAGGGCCCAGGGCTCTCTGGGCATGTTTCACACGGTGAAGAATCATCCCCTGGCTCTGTTTGGATGCCAGGCGCAATTTGCAGCATTACAACCATGGTGACTCCTCGTTCCTGTGAATCTGCCTTGTTTCAGCGAAGAAGGCACACAACACACTGAAGCACGCCTTTACAACCTGCCCATGTTCACACCGCCCACACCGCACAGGATGACCGTGATCGTGTGTTTGATGAGGTGGGCGTTGCGGAGGACATGCTTGACTTCATGCGCGAGCTGTACGCGGTGCACCCTGAGCTCAAGGACAGGTGCGCAGGGGAGGGTGAAAGAGAAACTGGGATACCTCTTTGCCCATGTAACCCTGCCGAGCAGCTGATGGCTTTGTTACCAGTCACCCTTCTCCCTTCACCAACTGTTCCCTGCAAGGGGCTGCTGTTTTTGACCATACAGGACTACGTAGGCAACTGTGTTTGCATCCCCTTTGCCCAGGGTATCTCAAAACCCCTCTCACTCGTAGTAACTTCATACCAACCCATCTCCTGCCTGTAACAGGCCTCTGTATGTGGTCCAGAAGGATAACTTTATCCAATACATGGGATCCCCGTGCCTTTGCCCACACTGATACCAAAAGATCCTCACACTGGTATCAAACCCGCTTCATCCCACATCCTGCCTGAACAGGCCGCTGTATGTAACTGGGGAGAGCTATGCTGGCCACTACGTCCCTGCGGTGTCGCACCGCCTGTGGGCTGCCAACAAGGCACACGACGGCGTCCACTTCAACCTGCAGGGCATCGCGATTGGAAACGGTGTGTGAGGGTGTACGCATGGGGGGAAGTGGCCCATATCATTTGGGCCATATGGTATAGGGTCCACGGTACAGTAACATGTGCTGCACAACAGCAGGGCGGCATGCAGCTGAAGGTTGCTGAAGCCCGCAGGTGAAGTAAGGTTTACTACACAGACTGGACTGCAGGCTGTTGGCATGGTGTAACATCAATTAGGCAACTTGCGCCACACCGGAGAAGGGGCGTCGGAGCATGAGCCTGGGCAATTGGTTGCACATGTTCTGTGTGCCCTCCAAAGGCATCTCAAAGCTACGCCCGTGTTCTGTGTGCCCTTCAAAGGCATCTCAAAGCTACGCCCATGTTCTGTGTGCCCTTCAAAGGCATCTTTTAAGCTGCTACGCCCATGCCTGCCTCTCGTCCCCCTCTCTTGCAGGATTGACGGACCCGGGCATCCAGTTCCCAGCCTATGCGGACTTCGCCCTTGAGAACAAGCTCATCTCCAAGGGCATGCATGACGGCATGCAGTTCTGGTCCCCTGTGTGCACCTTTGCAACCAAGCTGTGCAACAGCCTTGGCTGGGGCTGGGTGTGCAGCCTGGGACAGGTGTGAACACTGTGGGGTGCTGCAGCTTGGCGGGCTGGCAATAGCGCGCAACTCAAACAATTTCTGGCTGCAGACGGGTTTGCAGCTTAAAACGGGTGTGCACGGTATGGGACGCAAGTGGGAAGTGTGGGGATGCAGGCGCCTTAAATGCAGGCAGTTTCAAGGCCATAGGGATGTCGGGGCAACCGGGCAGGGAAGATGGTGTGCCAAGGTGTATCGGCTTAGGTGCATGGTGTTCCGAACGCTTCCAACAACCATCCGTCCTGTTTGTTGCGCAGGGCCTGTGCATGTCCATCACCTTTGAGCCTGTGCTGGTAGCCAACCCGAACATCAACGTGTATGACATCACCAAGAAGTGTGAGGCGCCGCTGTGCTACGACTTCAGTGCTGCGGACCGCTTCCTCAACATGGCCTCCACCCGCAAGGCTCTGGTGAGGATATGGTGTGGAGGGTGTGGAAAGCGTGCAGGTGATGGGAGCGCACATGCATGCGTAGGAGGAGAGTGATGCAGCGCTGACGGCAGCTTGCGCAACTCAGCCTTCATGCATGTGACACTGGCGAGGACAGGGTGCGGCAGGTGCGCTGTTTAATGTCATCGGGGATGCATGCCACTCACAAGGTGCACAGGTCCTTGTCCAGTAACCCAGCTGCAAGCAACTTCTTTTGCTGCCTTTGCATAAGCGCTGTAACTCAAACTTCTCGCAAGTGACTTCTGCCACCCCTGTCCCACACATCTGTCTGTGCTCAGGGCGTGGGCAGCCGCGAGTGGCAGGGATGCGACATGAGTGTGTATGCGGACATGAGCGGTGACTGGCTCAAGAACTATGCCAACCTGCTACCCGAGATGCTGGAGGACGGGGTTAGGGTCATGATCTACGCGGGCAACTTGGATCTGATCTGCAACTGGTGTGTGGTCAAGGGCTGTGCGATTGGTGATGGGGTGTCAGGGGGTGTGCGATGCAAGGGGCAGCTCGATATTTTATGGCTGAGTATATGCTGGTGAATGCCGTCCTCCCCATCCCAAGGGTGCCTGGGTTGTGTTGGGTGTGGGTGTGATGGGGCAGGATGGTGTGTAGTGCACACACTTCACACTGCAGAATCTCTTGCAGGGCAGCAGGGTTCTGCTGGGGCGTTGCGGGCCTGTTTGGTCCTTCTTGCCCTGACACGCTGACTTTGGGCCCCTGAGCAGTTCACCTCTTCTCAATCATGCTCGTTTCCCTGATCTGCGCTTCTGGAATATTGTGACATGCTCTTCTTCACTGTGAGGGGCCATCAAAGCAGATTACCTTTCGTCTGTGGTCCTGGCTACGCTCTCAGTGTGACGTTACACCTCCGCCCTTCCTCTCTTTCCGACGCTGGTTGGGCATCCGGCGCTGGTTCAAGGCCCTACAGTGGTTCGAATGTTGTCTGTCATTCCGCTGTGCCCTACTTGGTGTGACATCACACCTGCGCCCTCCCTCACTGTTCGACGCAGGCTTGGCAACTCGCGCTGAATTTAGGCCCTACGGTGGCCTGAGTCTTGTCTGTGATTCCGCCGTACCACACTCTCTGCGACATCACACATGTCCCATCCCTCACTGTCCAACACAGGCTCGGCAACTCACGCTGGGTTGAGGCGCTGCAGTGGTTCTGCTCTTGTCTGTGGTTTCGCTGTGCCACACTCAATGTGACATCACATGTTCCCCATCCCTCCCTTGCTGTCCAGCACAGGCTCGGCAACTCACGCTGGGTTGAGGCGCTGCAGTGGTTCTGCTCTTGTCTGTGGTTTCGCTGTGCCACACTCNATCCCTCCCTTGCTGTCCAACGCAGGCTGGGCAACTCGCGCTGGGTCGAGGCGCTGCAGTGGTTCTGCTCTTGTCTGTGGTTTCGCTGTGCCACACTCAATGTGACATCACATGTTACCCATCCCTCCCTTGCTGTCCAACGCAGGCTGGGCAACTCGCGCTGGGTCGAGGCGCTGCAGTGGTCTGGCTCTCCCCTGAGCCCCGAGTCAGACTGGCTTGTCCTGGGTCAGAAGGCCGGTACGGTGCGCACCTCTGGCCCCTTGTCCTTCGTCAAGGTGCTGGACGCAGGCCACATGGTGCCCATGGTGAGCGTGTGTGGTACGACACGCTTTGATTGGGGGGGCAGGGAGATGGGGCGAGGACGCGGAGGGCAGGCAGGCCACATGGTGCCCATGGTTGGGCGGTGTGGTTTGAGGGGACGGCAGAAGCTGGAACGGTTCACACAGGGTTGCTCAAAGGGTGGGAGGTGCCCATAGGTCACATGGTGCCCATGGTGAGCGGGAGTGGTACGGCTTTGGTGGGCATTGCTTGGAGGGGCAGGGGGATAGGCGAGGGAGCGGAGGAAGACTAGCGGCAGGCAGGGCACATGGTGCCCATTTGATCGGGTGTGCTATGGTGGAACGGAAGAAGGTGAAACGCTTTACATTGAGTTACCCAAGGGTGGGAGGTGCACGCAGGCCACATGCTGCTCATGGTGAGCGGGAAATGTGACGAGGAGCCAAAATGCAGTCGTCGCTTTGGGCAGGATTCCTTTGGGCCCTCATGCCCCCTTCAAGGCTGTGGGTGACACCGCTGTCTGCTGCCGCACCGCCTGCAGGACCAGCCGCTCAACGCCCTGGCTATGATCACCGCCTTCACGCGTGGCCACGACCTCTCCGCCATGTCCCACCTTGCTCACTTTGGGGACGATGAGCTGCTGGAGGTTCTTTCCAGGCCCGCACAGGGGCTGGTGCAGCGTAGGGAGGGTGACAGGCAGCGCTATGGCAGGCGTGGAGGGGCGAAGGCAGGGCAGGGCCAGGCGCTGGGGCTGCCGCGCGTACTGGGCCTGGGCCGCGGTCAGGGTGAGCAGGAGGCTGTGGTTTGAGGCTGAGGACTGCAAAGCTTCTGCCAGCCAGTGACAAATTTGTTTCTGTAAACGGGCGTGCACATCGTGTGGTAGTGAGTATTTGCCCAGGTCCAGTCATCGTTGTTCCTTTTCCTTGTGTGTAATCGTATCGCCTGAACACTCACCTGCCCCTTGCTGCCTCAGCACCTTCTGTTTCAAACGAAAGATGTCTAAAAGTAACTGCACGCATACACATCGGCATAGGAATCTTGTTCCACCGCGTTTGCGCAGAGTTTGCCACCTAGCCTAGCGCAAGCAGCGTCGCCGTGCCGCTAGATTCTGTTGCTCATCATTTGGTCTCACAGACCTGAAAAGCACAGAGCCAACAGCGCATATCAGCAGCCGGGGAGCATGCGACTCATATGCGTGTAGCTGCTCCGCGAGCAGCGAAGCAGCATGGCCAATGGTGCCAGCCGGTGATGCTGCAGCCGCACCTCTTGATGCTGAGGCCCCGCGGCAGCAGGTGCTGTCCATGCAGCGCGTCGCGGTGCGCAGCCGTAGCGTGGGTGGTGCGCAGCAGCGGCCTGCGCTCGGCAGCGCTGGGCCTGCGCTGGTGCAGGTGCCAGGGGGGTCACTGCCCAGGACATAAGGGCATCAGCAGCACCTGCGGGCGCACCAGTGGCAGCTGCACCTCCTGCCAGACAGCAGCAGCAGCAAGCGGTACCAGGCAGTGACATGATCATCAGTCCAGGTCTGGCAGTGTCACATCTGCCTTGCACAGATGCGTCCGCTAGCACGCAACAGGCATCATCATCGTCGCCTGCAGCAGCAGCGGCATCGCATCTCCCTGGCCCTTTTTTGACAGCACCCAAGTTCACGCCGCCGCCGCCGCAGCAGCAGCAGTCTGGCGGCAGAGGCAGTGCAGGCACCCCTGCCATCGTGATCACAGACGATGACAGCCCCGCAGTCATCCTCGGGCGTCAGCAGCTCGCCTCCCTGCACGAGACGCAGCACCAGATGCAGACCAACCTGGCGCAGCTGTCGGGGCAGCTGCAGGGCCTGGTAACCGACAACAGTAACCTCGGGCGCCAGCTGCGAGAGCTGCTGCAGGAGCACTCGCAGCTGCGGCAGCAGCACGGCAGCGCAGTCCAGGACTTGGAGGCTGCGCTCGGCACCCAGGCTGTGCTACAAGCTCAGCTGGACACCAACGACCAACTGCTGGCAGCAGGTCTCGGCTGGCAGCCAGCGCCAGGGCAGCTGCTGGACGGCTTCCTTCCGCCACACCTTCCACACCTGCCGATGCTGCTGCACCTGCCTGCCCCGGTGCCCTATGCCGGCGTCTCCCCCTTGGACTCGCCCAGGTTGCTGACAGGCGACCATGAGCAGCACGCGCACATGCACCAGAGCAGTACAGAGCTCAAGGAACTGCTGGGCAGGGCATCCGACCGCCTGGGGGAAGCAGGCCTGGAGACTGTGGCAGGTACGGCAGCGGCAAGCAGTGGGGCGCAGCCCCTAAGTCCGGCGCAGCAAGGCATGGCGCTTGACGCCCCTGCTGCCGCAGCAGCTGCCGTACCCCCGGCCCGTCCCTACAGCCCGATGCTGGTGGGTTGCAGCGCGGGCCTCGCGGATCTTGCGGTGTCCACCCCCCTGCCAGAGCCCGGCCCATCCCACACGCCCCTGCTGCTTGTGCTGCCGCTGCCCGCCGCTGTCCCTCTTGGCGCACCTCGCTTAGAGCCTATTCCGCAGTCAGGCTCACCAGGGGGTGGACAAGGGCAGCTTGTGGAGGTTGGTTTCGGAGCTGACACGGGGACCAGGAGCCAGCGGCGGCGCTCGATGCCTGCCGAAGAAGCTGCCAGGAAGCTGTTGCCAGCAGGTGCGAGGAAGCTGGCGTCCGGGGGCAGGGCGGGCAACAGCAGCGGTCGCGCCTCGCCGGTCCCTGACAACAGAGCTGCCGCGACCAGGCTGGGTCAGAGCGGCGGCAGCAGCGGCAGGCGGCAGGGTGTGGGGCAGGCCAGGGCAACGGGCAAGGCGCAGGCGTCGGGGCAAGAGCATGGCGCGGGGCAGCTGCAGGCGCCCTTGAAGGGGCGAGCCCAGGGGCCAGGTAGGTCTGCAGGCCCCTCAGGCAAGGCGCCAGTGTTGGAAGAGGGCGGCAGTGGTCAAGGGGGCACGGGGCAGGAGGGAGGGTGGTCGCCGGAGGGTGACAGCTGCGGTGATGACGCGCTGGGAGGGCTGGCGCTGTTTGGCGATGCGATTGAGCAGCTGGAGAGTGAGGAGCGGCAGCAGGATCAGGCAGGGTAGCTGTTGCATAGCTGGCTTCAAGCTGGCTTACTGATAACAGCGTGTCCTTTACCGGCCAGCAACAGAGTCGGGCAGGGTAGCTGTTGCATAGCTGGCTTCACGCTGGCCGGATAAGAAGCGACAAAAGATTGAGTAGGGTGCCTGTTGCAGCAGCGGTTCTGCAGCGATGTCATGAGTAATATGGCGTGCTTGATGGTATGCGCTGCGACAACAGCCTGACTTTGCCCCTGTATGTTGAGACAGGAACGTTAGCGGCTTCAAGATTGTATGAGTGTAGTATGAGTGATGCAGCCCTGGTAGGCAGATGCAGGCGTCAAGACATGGCAAGTTTTCCACTCCAAACGCAAACCATTTTTTAGATGCACATTGAGCAAGTGCGACCTATGCTTCTGTACTACTGCAATTGATGGAAGAGCGATCCACACCGCCCAATTACTGGCGGTTTGCCGGCCAGGTGCACGCGCACTGCAGGCAGCAGTCGATCGTCAAAATGGGCTTCAACCCCTTGCGCTGGCCTGGTCAGGGCTTCCGCTGGATTGGAAAGTTCGCGTTTGGGTGAGCTGCTGCTGCACACGCTTATTGCCAAGGTTATTGTGGGCCATCCAATCGGCCATCGCTGCGACACCTTCGCGCGATGGCTGTGTGCACGCAGGTTCGTTTGCGACCGTTGCTTTGAGAAGGCAAGTGAAGGTTTTTCTGGTAGCAGCGCAAAGATGCCTTCGGGCCATCGGCCACAATCAGCCACTTTATCTCGCAGCGTCTGCAGCCTGCTGCCGAACAGGCCGGCTCACGCGCTTGCTTGCTGCTGGTGGCAGCGTGCAGAACTTTGTGTCGTCTGGGGGTGCATGCAACAGGATCAGCAGCCCCAGCCCAGCCATGTTGTGCACAGTCCTGCAAAGCATACGCGGCTTTTCAGATGGTTGCATGACAGGCATGAACATGACTGTTCAAGTCATTCACGCTGTTGATCACACGTTGCCCTGATCAAACCATGCACTGCCGGTGGCCCATGCATCCATGAGCAGGTGGACATCGACAGGTCCGGCCTGCTGGAGGCGGCAGAGGTGGAGCTGGCAATCCTGTACCTGTACAACATGGTGAGTGGGCTCACAGAAGTACGTGTCCACCAGAGCCATCCTGTTTTTGTGGGTTGGACGGGCCATGTTCTTCGGCTCTTCAGCTACTTTGCAGGGTACCACGCCAATGCTACTCCCACCCTTCTGCTCGCCTCCTCCTTCACCCTTATAGGTGAACAAGCGCCTCCCAGGCTGGCAGGACCCCCCTACCAGGGAGGCCATCCAGGCCGCCATCAAGTCCTATGACAAGGATGGCAACATGAAATTGGACAGGGAGGAGTTCAAGGAGGTGCGCGGGTGCCAGAGGGTTTGTGTAAGAAGTGTGAGCTGCAAGTGTGATTGTATTCCGCACACTTTGGTGAGAATGGGTGTGAAAGAAGAATAGCTGGACAGGGAGGAGGTCAAGGAAGTGCGCAGGTGTTGAAGCGGGGGTGTTGGAGAGTGGAGGTGGTGCGGAGCGTGATTGTGCAGCACTCACTTTTGGGGAGGAGTGGGGGAGTGAAGGAGTTGCAAGGGCTGATCTCCCTCCGCTCCCATCTCTGGCCTTCCGCCACCCTACCAGCTGCCCGCCCGCCTCCCCCTCCCCCGTCACACCCCTTCACCTGCTGCCCGCCTTTCTTCCCCTCCCCATCACACCTCTCTTCTAACTTTCTCCACCTTCCTGTCACATTCCTTCCACCGCCCTACCTCCTCCCTGCTGCAGTGTCAAGTCCCTCATGGCCACTGGCCTGGACGTCTCTCCCC
>JAWZTI010000297.1:9694-20144 GCA_039880955.1 Chlamydomonas urium | reverse complement strand
TCAGCCTCCCCATCACACCTCTCTTCTACCTTTCTCCACCTTACCGTCACATTCCTTCCCCTCCCTACCTCCTCCCTGCTGCAGTTCGTTAAGTCCCTCATGGCCACTGGCCCCGACGTCTTCTTCGCCCGCATTGGCCGCAACATGGTGGCAACCTCCGCAGGTAAGGAGACAGCGGCGCAGTGCTGATTGGGTCATGGGGGACATAGCTTAAGGGTTTTTGTTGTTTGAATGGCCACGGTGGCATGGCGCTGCTGTCCTGCTCCTTTGGTTTCCTGCATCAACGCCTTAGGGCGTATCACCTTATCTTTACTGTCTTCACTCCTGAACCCTGCCAAGTTCAACTTGTCGTACCATGTCATGCCCTATCGTGCAGTGCTGCCTGGAGCTGCTTACGCCGTCAAGTCGGTGGCTGGGGGTCCTGTCAAGGACGTGCCTCTGGTGAGTGGCAGTACCGATATGGGCAGCAGCGACAGCAGCAGCGGCGGCAGTTGGAGAGGCAGCAGCAGCAGCAGCAGCAGCAGCAGCAGCAGCAGCAGCAGCAGCAATGACAGGAGGGAGTGACAGCAGCAGTGACAGGAGGGGGTGGCAGCAGCAGTGACATCAGCAGCAGCAGCAAGCGGCTCGCATGTGACCCAAGCCATACCGAGGTGGCCATTCGCATTCCACCAAGGCGAGCCGAGATGTTGGATGTGCTGGCTGCCATCCCACGCTTGAGGGCGGCAGGGGTGCAGGAACAGAACCGCTTGACTGTCAGGGAGTTTGAGTTCAGGCTGTGACCTCACGTCTGTTACCAAGCTTTCAACAGCAGCTGTTTTCAAGCATTCCTTCAGCAAGGTGCTGAAAAGATTCCCTTCCACGTCCTACTTTTCCTGATGTCTCACCTCGCCACACCACCTACCTACCTGTCCAGCCTCTAAACCTGATGCCCTGCTCCCCCGTCCCCCTGCCACACTTGTGTGAAGGCTCTGCTGGCACCCCTGCTCGGCACGGTGGCTAAGTCCATCCGCGGCCTGCTCCCTTTCTGAGGCGCATGCACAGCAGCTTGCCGTCACTCCCGCATGTGAAGGGGAGGCGGCTGGAGGGGTGCAGCGAGAGGTCAGGTTGTAGAGAGGTAGGCTGGAGAGATGCAGGCTGGAGGGATAAGCAACAATTCGTGCGCCTCACATCCAAGGGTCGAGGTCAAGGTGGCACTTGTGGCACGCCCTGAAGTGTGGATTGGGGAACCCCCCCACAGCATCGGTCGCGCCTTCTCGCTTGATCCACACCCAACAGTTCCACACTTTGGGCGAGGGTTCTTAGAAGTAACGAGCTGATTGCGCGTGAGTAGCGCTTCGCACTTGGGCATACGACACAAACTCATGAGACCCATACCCATGCTCTAAGAGCCCACTTACTGACCCAAAGGAGCATTTACAGGGTGCGGCCGGGGAGTTGACTGAGGGGACGGAACATAGCTGCTTGCTTGTTGCTGCTTTTGAGCGCTATGGGTAGCAGGGCTTGTTGCTTTCAGACTTGTGGCCTTGAAATAGGGCTACAAGGCTAGCAGAGTGATTGTGTGTGCGTATTTAACACTGCGACTTGCGACTGGCCTCTTGCCTCTTGCCACTGCCCTAGATGGAATGAAAGGTCAGTGACCATGTCCTTAAAGGACAACTCATGCACAGGTCTGGGAAAGGAATGGTCTGCAGGCAAGCCTGTTCCAACCGCCTTCACGCGCCCATGGTGATGGCAACAAGTATGGCATTACACAGGCTTACCTAGGCACACCATCAATGAGCAGGGCGCCACGGGAAGCAGAGCAATGCACATCACCATTTTTGGGTTCAAATGGTTCCAGCACATGTTTCTACAGGAATGCTGCCTATGCATGTCCAGCAAGAGACAGGGTGAGCACCGGTCAATAGAACACTGTCATTTGGTATGAATGCCGCGTCTGGTATACCGACAAGGCCGACATGTGCCTAGGGTCATCAGCTTCTACTTGGTTGCCGCACCCGGCAGCACAGAGCTCAGGCATATCACCATCACAAGGCCCAGAAGGGCCGCAAGTAGCAGCTGCGAGCCCATAGAGGCCTGCGCCCAGCCCAAACCCATGCCGCCGCCTCCGCTGCTCCCGACATCCGCCGCTGCCGAGCGGCGCTGCCGCCGCCGTGCCGCCAGTCGTACCGCCTGATGCTTGACACCGTACCCCCGCTCCCGGAACCACTGCACCGTGCCCTCGATGCCCAGGGGCCGCGGGTTGTAGCCCAGCTCCCGGCGCGCCTTGTCGATCCGGAACCAGTGCGTCACTGCGCTGGTGTTGACCTCGTTCCTGTCAGAAGGATGGGATGGGAAAGGGCGATGTTGCGCTACCGAACATTGACGTGCGACGCTGGGCAAGCACACAAGTGGGGCCGGGGAAGGAGGGGGGCGATGGCCTGGCACTTCACTTTTTGGCAGACACGCAAAGCATGAAGTGACTCATATGCGAGTACAAAATCTAGGAAGTGAAGCGGAGTGTGATTCTAAGGTGTAACCCTGCTGACATGTTTTTGTGCATGATAATGCTGCGAGCAGGGCCCACGTCGCCCTGCATGACTGCCTAAAGCAGATGTTCCACACTTTCCCGCCCCACACGTCCACACCTGTTGAGCAGCGGCACGTAGGCGATGCCGAAGGGCTTGAGCACCACATGCAGCAGCTCCATCAGCCCTCCCAGCAGGAATGCAAGCCTGTGACAGTCAGACAGACAGACGGAGGGGGGTGCGGGGATCCACCAAAATCGGCGGAGGGGGGAAACAAGGGACGGAGCGGCACAAGAGGAAACCACAGGGAGCCCCCGCGCAAAAGCAGCGGGGGGCAGCCTGACCCCAAGGACAGTGAGGTAGGAGGCAGTCACACCAGGGCAGGACTTGGGGACTCGAGTGCAGCCCAGGCAAACTGCACACAAGATGCAGGCACACCAAGCCTCACCCAATGGATGTGAACAAAACTTGCCGCTGCCAAGGCCCACAGGTGATTCTAGCTCCCTTTCAATCTCCTGCCTGCTCCACCTCCCCAGCTTGAATGCAAACTCTCCCTCCAAGGACAGAGTGCTTTACCCCGCCTTGCCTTTCTCCTCGCCTTCTTCCCCCCCCCCTCCTTCATATCTCTGTGTCCACTCCGCTCACCTGTATGGAAGGTATATCGATGGGAAGGGGTATCCCAGCCCCTCGATGAACGGGCGCAGGAACTCTGTGTTCCCCACCGGCTGGCCGTCAGAGATGAAGTAGGCCTGATTGGTTTGGAAGGCACGGCAGCATGAAGGGAAAGGTGGGTGTTGGGGCTCAGAATGCAGGCCCAGCCAACACACTGGCCGTCGAAGATGAAGTGGGTCTGAGGGTTCAGAGGAAGAGGGACAAGTGCGTGTTGAGTTCAGGTTGCAACAACTGGCGAGCAGACTGGCCATAAGAGATGAAGTAAGCTTGAGGCTTCAGAAGGAGAGGGGAACGACTTTGTTGAGTCCAGGTTGCAACAACTGGCGAACAGGCTGGCCATCAGAGATGAAGTAGGCCTGAGGTTTCATAAGGAGAGGGAAAAGAGTTTGTTGGGTCCAGGTTGCAAGGGCCACCACCGGTGTTTCTGACCGGCTTGACACCTGAGATGAAGTAGGCCTGCCGACAGTTTTGACGACCTGCAAGCTGGCAGTTCCAATTCGGTCAGGCCCCAGCCCCAGCACTTTGGCCCTCAACCGGCCCACCAGCTCTAGCCCTAGTCACTGTCACTCTGAACTAAACGTTTGTTGCCCTTACTTGCCTTTACCTGATTGTTGCTCGCAGCGGTAAGGTGTCAAGGCAGGTTTTCCTGCAGACTACACCTTTCCTTAACCCGCGCCCAAGGGCAAAATTCATTTTTATTTCTTCCCAACAGCTACGCACCACGGCTGGTCATGCCTCAAACTCTATCAGGGTGTCCCCCATGGCTCTTGCACCTGGCCACCTGCGATGCACTTGTTGTCGGGCCCCAGCCCGAAACCAGTCAGTCCCCAGTCCCTATCAGGGTACCCAGTGGCACTTCCTCGCACCTGGCCACCAGCCATGCACTTTCGATTGCCAGGCCCCAGCTCTACTACCTTCGCCCACGCACCTGGCCACCCGCAATGCAGTTGCTGTCCGGCCCTAGCCCTTCATACGCCGCTATCAGGGCGTCACACAGGTTCTGAACGTGCAGCCAGTCCACTATCGAGCCGTCCCGCTGATCAAGGTTGAAGATACAGAGGCCCCTGTCCACCTGTGGGGCAATAAAGGTTTCCAGGGGCGGGGCAGGTTGTCAGTTCTGCAGACTTTGCCCACCTGTGATGCACACCCACCAGGGTTTTACCATGGTCGGGCAGGTTGTCAGGTTTTATAGATGTTTGTTTGATTGTTCACCTAGTAATTCGTAGAGTGAGTCCTCGCCCTGGTCCACCTGCAGGGCACCAGGGTTGGGGCGGAATCAAGAGGTTGAGATATGTAAGTGCGGTACAGCTTAGCTTTTAACCTGAGGGGCAACAACTGCCAGAACAGTGTCATGATAGTTTGCAAAGGTGGTGCGCTGAGCATGTTGATCGACCCCTGCCTGCAGCACGCAAACAGGTACATTGATACTGCAGGTTGACCTGTGGCGTTGAAACAGTCAAAACAAGTTGAGCAGAGATTGAACAAAGCTGAACAGAACAGAGGCCTTTGTTGACCTGTGGGTTGAAAAGGGGTCATGCATGGCAGGTTGACCTGTGGCGTTGAAACAGTCAAAACAAGTTGAGCAGAGATTGTACAAAGCTGAACAGAACAGAGGCCTTTGTTGACCTGTGGGGTGAAAAGGGGTCATGCATGGCAGGTTGACAACACAGGTGCCTTGCCATTTACAGCGAGGGCTACTCACAGTGTCAACGACACGTGGCAGGTGCCCCGCCCCGCCGCGTACCAGTCTTCATGGGCAAAGATACAACACGCTCGTATCTGTGCTACCTTGCACTCAACAGCGAGGGCCACTCACAATGTCAACGACACGTGGCAGGTGCCGAGCCTCTCCAGGTCCATAGATGCCACATAAGCGAAGGGCGCAGGTCCTGAGCAGCGGCGCTGCCTCCTCCGCCTGCTCCTCCTCCTGCGCCCCCTTCGGCTCCCCTTCCTGCCTTGCCCCTTGGTGCCCAGCTGCTTCCTCCTGCTGCTTCTGCTCTTGTTGACTCTTGTGTTGAGGTGCCCCTGCGTCTGCGTCATCATGACCGCCCGACCCTGCCCCTGCCCTTGCCCCTGCCCTCATCCCCTTGCCATGGCCATTTGCCGGAGGCCCCACAACCCCGTTCGCCTCCACCTTCCCTTTGCCTTCCGCATCCTCCCTGCTTGCCCCTGCGCGTAGCCCCCTGTCAGTAACTGCCACTGGGGTGCGGTCCGCCGCCAGGATTAGGGCATCGGCCTGGGCCTTAGTGCGGCAGTACGTGTCCCAGAACTTGGTGGGATCAAGCCGGGGCATCGATTCGTCGCCGCCTTTAACAACCCTGGTGTTATAAGCAGAGTTCCGGGAGGCAGAGAGCGAGGGAGGGGTAAGTGCGGCAAGCGGGGGTGGGTCAAAAACGAGGAATGAGTGCTGCGAAACGTTCCGGGGCATCGATTGGTCGCCGCCTTTAACAACCCTGGTGTTGTGAGCAGCGCTCGTGAAAGCAGAGGGCGAGGGGGAGACAAGGGGTGGTTGTGATGCAAGCAGTAAGTGCTGCAGTTCCATGTAAGGCATACATCTTCTAACCAGCCTCTGGTTTGCGGCCAGCGTGAGTGAAGGAAGGGCGCGAGGGGTAACAAGGTTGGGGTGATGTGCAAGCGGCAAGTGCTGTGACTCAGCACGCAACATTGATTCGTCGCCGGCTTTGACCACCCTGGTATTACAAGCAACGTGCATGAGGGCGGAGAGCCAGGGGCAGGCGAGGGGGGTTGAAGAAGCCATACTGCCACTCGGCCTGCGCCGCTCACGGCTCACCTCCCATCAAACACAGTGTTGGCCATGTTGGCCGTAGGAGCGCAGACAAGGCGCGTCATCCCACACCCCACACCGCCACTTGGCCTGCATGGAGACTTGGTGCTCACCTCCCATCAAACACAGTGTTGGCAGTGCTGGCATAGACAAGGCGCGTCACCCCACATGCCACACAGGCATCAATGACGTTTTGGGTACCCAGGACCTGTAAACGGGGAATGGAGGGATGAAGGATGTTGTAGTCTGCGAAGCGCCAGAGTGGCACATGAATGATCTGCCATTTTGATTCATGTCATGAGAGACCCCCACCTCAATAAATGGGATCAACAGTTGGATACCTAAACAACATGGAAAATTAGGTGATCGTCTATTCCAACCGGAAAGGAGGAGGTCGAGGCTAGTAGGGAAAGAAGTAGTGGAGGGGGAGGGGCGTTAGGCCAAAATTAGGTGATCGTCTATTCCAACCGGGAAGGAGGAGGTCGAGGCTAGTAGGGAAAGAAGTAGTGGAGGGGGAGGGGCGTTAGGCCAAGGTCATTCACAGAAAGCTGTGGGGTGGTGGGTACAGGAAGGAGGGGGCAGGGCAGGAACGAGAAGGCAGGATTACAAGTATTGGTTGTCCAAGCTCCTTCCCTTGACCTTGGGCCGCGCCTTCCTGAAAACACCTCTGCGTTGGATGTTGCATCTACCTCTCCTGCGCACATCACGTTGGGAGGCACAACCGCATCCGCGTCCACACCTCCCACACCTCCCACACTCACGTTCACCCTGTAGATGACGTCAGCCCTGAGCGACTCGGCCCCTGACATGCCGTATGAGGCGATGTGGAACACGACGTCCGCACCCCTAACAGCCTCCGTCACCTGTAGCGTGAGACAGATAGAGGGTGTTGGAAGGTGAGGGTCATGGTAAAGGTGAGTGTCAAGGTGAGGGTTATGGTGAAGGTGAGTGTCAAGGTGAGGGTAATGGTGAAGGCGAGTGTCAAGGTGAGGGTTATGGTAAAGGCGAGTGTCAAGGTGNGTAAAGGTGAGTGTCAAGGTGAGGGTCATGGTAAAGGTGAGTGTCAAGGTGAGGGTTATGGTAAAGGCGAGTGTCAAGGTGAGGGTAATGGTAAAGGTGAGGCTGACAGTCAAGGTGGTGCGCCTTGAGGCGTGGATAAAGGAAGCCCTTCCCAGAGGGGGTACAAAGAGGGAGCCACCAAATCCTGCGTAGGGAAACCCACACTCGTCCACGAAGAACCACACCTACCTGCTGCAAGTCACAGATGTCGCCCTGGATGAAGCGGGCCCCGGGCGGCGCGGCAGGTTCGTAGGCCTCGCCATCCTCGCTGTAACAGGGCCCTGATGAAGTGCAGGAGGAAGTGTGGGCGGTGTGGGGTGCGATAAGTGTGGAGGTGTGAACAGTTGATTGTCAAATTGAGCGTTGTGGTCGGCTGTGATTTCAGCGGCTGCTGACAGAGTTTCTGGCATAGGCAACCTGAATACACCATTGTCGGATGCGCCCTCGCGGTGCCCCCCAGGACTGTAAAACACACTACTCCTGATGCATACTGATTCAGCAATGATGAAACTGGCAGTGCTTCAAAGTCAGAACTTTGCCTGGCGCATGTGTGCTTCCGTCGCCCGGTGGGTCTCACTTTTTTCCTCATCGGGGATGTAACAGACAGACTTGCCGCGAGGCTGGCAAATGTCGAACAGCACCACTTGTAACTCCAGCTTGAGCAGACGGCGCGCAAGCCTGAGAGTGCAGCGGCAGCAGCATGGGGGGCATGAGGGTGCAGCAGGTGGGTGGATGATGGTGTAGCATGGGGCGCATGAGGGTAGCACAGAAGCAGCGCGTGTCGGTGGCCATGAGGGTACAGAAGCAGCAGCAGCATGAGGGGTAGCCTGAGGGTGTAGCAAGGGGGGCCATGAGGGCGCAGCACAGCAGAAGCAGCAGGTGCATGGGGGCCAGTGGGTGAGGTGGAAAGTGCCAGGCGTTTGCCTTTGGGGGGAGGGGAAGCAGGGTCAGCAGGCTCCCCCCTGATGTTATCGGCATATGATCAGCCAGCTCAGCCGGCTGTGGCCGCGCAGAGCAGGCACCTGCTGCACTGCCCTGGCTGCGCTGGATGTTGAGGCTATTCCAAGGGCTCCACCTCGGCATCTGGGCAGAGTGACGGGTTGGTAAGCGGGCAGCTGCCAAAGACCGACTGCGTGTAAACAACACGGCACTCAGGTGCTGCCAGCCCAATAACAACCACCTCACAGCTCATAACAGGCTGACAGGCTGGTGTTGCCGAGGCTGCCCTACCTTGGACAGCTCCCCCCCACCCTCTCGACTGCAACCCAGTGACAGCACGCAACTCCGCGCGCACCTGAGACCAACATATCCAGCGCCGCCCGTGATGAGCGCCGTGGGCGCCATGCTGCTGCAGCGGTGCAGCTCCCGACCACCCTCTCGGCAATGCCAGGGCTGCACACGACCGCTGAGCAAGGCGTGCCGATTGACACGTGAAAAGGCAAGTTCTGGGAGCTGGCTTACAGGTTTGCAGCGGGTGACACTGCCTGTAGGTCTCGGCGTAAAAAGGCACCGTAGCCCACACTTAGTTCACACATATTGCATTCTGCAGTCTAGACTGTCAGAACGCGCTCTGGTTGTTGCAGCGTCCACAGCAACATGCCTAGCTCAAGCTGTAAGACCATGCTGGTGCCACCGTGACCTTAACGTGCCACAACAGACTCAGCCTTGAGCGAGCAGCACCAGGCGCACCGACCCAACCATGCAAGCCAGCCACTCCCATCCACCAGGAACGCAAATGTCAAGCTCTAACCACAGCCATTCAGCTTGCAAATCCCTCCTGTTCAAAAGGCACCTGAATTCGCGGCGTTGGCACACTCGGCGTTCGGCCACCCTCTCAGCAGCAGCAGCAGCAGCAGCAGCAGCAGCAGCAGCAGCAGCAGCGTCAGCAGCTTCATCAAATTTCTTACGCCACACACCGGGAAGCATCCCAGCACCTGTCAAGCTGCTGTGCGTCCTGCATGCGGCTCAGGAGCACAGCAAGGCATCGCACCCGGAGTGCCCTGAGCGCCTAGAGGTGATCCATGATGCCCTTCAGGGCTCAGGTCTGATGGGACCAGCAGGGCCGGTGCAGCTGCTGGGCAGCTACCATGACACAGCGCCTGCAGAAGAAGCAGCAGCGAGGGCAGCAGGTTCAGCAGGTTCAGCAGCAGCAGCAGCAGCAGCAGCAGCAGCAGTAGGTTCATCAGCAGCAGGAGCAGGAGCAGAAGCAGCAGGTGCAGTGGCAGCAGCACGAAGTGTGGGACGAGTGCCGACCCAGGACGAGCTGGGACTGGTGCATGGTAGCACCTACGTGGCACGCCTGCAGCAGCTGTGCGGCAGCCTCAAGGTGTGCTGCTGGGGGAGGGGGCAGGGGGCAGGGGGCGCCGGGGGCACACAGGAATGGCAGGGCCTTGGAGCTGCCCACACCCTGGGCTGTGATCTGACCCTTCAACCAGCAGCTGGAGCGGAACATGACCAGGCCTTAGTCTAGGCTGTTCTCATCCAGTCTGCCTACCTCTTGTGCAGCCTTGAAGCTGCCCATACCCTGGGCTGTGATCTGACTCTGCAACCAACAGGTGGAGCGGAACATGACCAGGCCTTAGGCGAGGCGGCCCTTATCCAGTCTGCCTCCTGGACATGACCCTGAAGCCACTATGTGCAGCAGTACACGCCCAGATTCCTGAGATAAGGCTGTCTCAGTCCAATCAGGCTCACTATCCTCGCTGACCCGATCCGCTCCGCCTACACCTGCAGGGCCCGAACCTAGTAGATGACTCAACATACATTGCCCCTGGTTCGTTTGGCGCTGTGATGTTAGGGCTGGGAGCGGCGCTGGACCTGTGTGACGCCGTCATGGCCCAGCAACAGCCGCAACAGCTGCAACAGCCGGCGCAACAGCGACAGCGCGTGTCGCAACAGGCGCAACAGGCACTGCAGCAACTACAACAGCAACAGCAGCACCCAGCGCTACATGGTACCCTTTCACCTGCAGCCCTCGACCTGGCCACCCCTGGCTTTGCGCTGATACGTCCACCGGGACACCATGTGCTCCCCGCTCGGCCCATGGGCTTCGGCTTGATCAACACCATCTCAATACTCGCCAAGTAAGAAACTGATTTGCTTTTGCAGCACTGTGTCTGGGTATTGCCTCTGGGTATGGGTGCTGCCTTGCTAAGGAATATTCATCCTCGTCAGTTTGTTCACGGTGATTTAGATTCCATGCGCCCATAGCAGCGCCTGCATGGACTGTACTGTACAGCCGCTGCTTTTCAAACACCCAAGGGTTATCGCTTTGTGCTGTACTGCCCCTCTGCAGGTACACGCAACAGGCTCATGGGCGCCGCCGCGTCCTGATCTTTGATTTTGATGTTCACCATGGCAATGGTGGGTTAGCGAGCGCTACGGAAGGCCAGGGGGCCAAGGGCGCATGGAAGGGAGGGGGCTGGGG
>JAWZTI010000296.1:23812-35769 GCA_039880955.1 Chlamydomonas urium | reverse complement strand
GACGGGGTGGGCGAGGGTGAGGCTCACTCAAGTGCAGACGTGTGGTGTTATTTGCTGTGAGCTTCCTGGGCATGTTGTCTTGGGCCACGGACTTGACTGATGCAAGGCTCCCACACACAACCCTTGTTAAACCCTTGTTGCGTGCAGCTGTGGCAGCCCACCTTTGCCCAGGACCCGTCCATGTTCCAGCGCAAGTGCGTGGCGCACCTGGAGGCCGCCAGCCTGTTCCCCTTTGCTGAGCTCGTGAGCTGTCGCGTGTGGCTGGACGAACAGACCGCGGGGTGGGGGGATGCGTGGCACCTGGACCATGTGCTGGTGACGCACCTGCCGTCTAATAGGGCGTGGAGGTTCGACTGGAAGAACTGGGTGCCGTCGCCAGGGGGCGCAACAATGAGCGCGCAGGTGAGAAAAGTGTGAGGAAGTGTGGGAAAG
The DNA here is from genome assembly GCA_039880955.1 of Chlamydomonas urium. Lineage (NCBI taxonomy): Eukaryota > Viridiplantae > Chlorophyta > Chlorophyceae > Chlamydomonadales > Chlamydomonadaceae > Chlamydomonas > Chlamydomonas urium. The sequence goes on along the minus strand of JAWZTI010000296.1, from coordinate 35,337 downwards.
TGTGTGAGGGTGGAAGGGGATGTCGCTGGGTGGGTAGGTTGGTGATGGTCCAGCCTGGAGGGCGTCGCAAGGGCGCAAGGATTGGGGCTTGAGGGTTTGCAAAGAACATGGACAAGGGTAAACACGACAACTGCCCTTGCCTGCCCGTCCTTGACAATGAGAAAAACGAGGCAGCAGTACATCCAACACCATGCACCACTGCTAGCCCTGCTGCTGGGTCCATGCCCCCCCCTCTCATCTACACCCCGAAACCCGCGTCCTCCCACACTCCCTCCTCCCCAACCTCCCACGCCCATCCCACACGCCTGGCCCTGCCCCACACCTCCTCCCCTCCTTCCCACACTCGTGACACTCCCCACACTCCCACACTCATCGCCTCCCTCCCCTTCTGCCGCCACCAGGTGGTCAACGACGTGCCTCAAGCCGGGGGTCCCCCCGAGCGCTCCGACCTGTCCCCAGTGCCTGATCAGGCCGCCTCAGTGGGAGGCCTGCCTATGACTGAGTACAGTACATCGGTCTTCACGGGGGACAAGATGGGCGCAGGGACGGACGCACTCATCACCATGGAGGTGCGGACAAGGGTGGGGGTGGGGGGGAAGGGCAGAGGGACCTGGGGAGGGAGGAGAAATGTGGGAAAGGGGAGGGAAGGAAAACGGATGGAGGGGTGGGTGGATGGAGGAGGGAAAGTGGAAGGGAAGCGAAGGCACTGACACAGGCAGGGGGAGGAGGGTGCCAAGGCTGCTGATCTCTACATTGAGCGCAGCAGTAGCATCGGAGTGTGGATGACTCTCATCTCTAGTTTGACAACGGCAATCACTATGGCCGCGCATCAGTACTGCGACTGCCTTGCAGCTGTGCCCCTCACCGACCGCCCTACCCGCCCACCATCCCCCTCCCCGCCACCGCTGCCCTGCCCAGATCACTGGTACCTGGGGCAAGGTGCAGCATAGCTTCGACCAGGCCGCCGCCCTCTTTGAGAAGGGCAAGCGCGATGACTTTGTGGTGCGGGTGCCTGACTGCGGCGCACTGCATGCCCTCAGGGTGTGGCACGATGGGTCGGGCTTCGGCTCTGACTGGTGAGTGACGGGCGGGTGATGGGAAGTTATGGGGGGCGCAGGGGATGGGGTGGATGGATGTAGGGATGTAAAAGATTCAAGATGATGTGTGCATTTCGCCCAGACAGACTTTATTGTTAGGCGGTGCATCCTCACCCTCCACCCACCTGCCATCCACCTGCCCTCTGCCCACCTGCCGCTCACCTTCCGCCTCTGGCCACCTGCCGCCCAGGTTCCTGGACCGCATCCGCCTGTCCAGCGCCACCCACAACTGCACCTGGGAGGCGGTCTTCAACACCTGGATCAGGGGTGGAGAGGACAAGGCACAGACACAGCCGCTCACCTGCATTGCCGGCTCGCCCCCGACCGGCCCGCCACCGCCGCCCCCGCCGCCGCCCATGGCAGGCGCTTCGACGCCGGAGCAGGAGCGCGTGATGTGGTCCCGCTCCGCGCTCAAGCCGGGCGACCCCGGCATCCACCCCCAGGTGCTCGCCCCCCCGCAGTTCGGGCTGCTGCCTGCCATGCAGCATGGCCCGCTGCAGCAGCGCCTGAGTCAGGATCTGGGGCAACCAAAGGAGCCTGCCACAGCCTGGCAGGAGCACACGGCGCCTCATCCCCAAGACCCCACCAAGACCGTGACCTACTACCACAACCCTGGGACGGGCGTCAGCACCTACGACAAGCCTGCCGAGTACGCGGCGTGGGAGGCGGATCACCAGTCCTGGACCGCCGCCACCCTGGCGCGGAAGGCCGCCCTGGAGCCGGGGGCGCGGTCCGCCGCACCGCCCCCAGGTACAGCCCCTCTGGGCAGTACGGGTGCCGTCCCGCCCCGCGTACCCAGGCCAGGGGAGGTGCTGGCCCCCGCTGACTTCCACCAGCTACCAGGCATGCAGCCAGGGGACGTGTCCAAACGGCTGAGCAGGCGACCCTCCCACAAACCTGAGCCTACCTGCGAGTGGCAGGCCTTCACGGTACCGCACCCGCGGGACGCCAAGTACACCGTCGACTATTACTACAACGCGCGCACGGGGACGAGCACGTACGACAAGCCGCCCGAGTATGCGGCGTGGGAGGAGCTGCACAGGACGTGGGTGAGCGATACGCTCAAGCGCACACCGCCCCCCCCCTGACCGCCCGCTTTTGAGCATCAGAAGCTGCCGGGGTTTGCTACCAGGGTGTATACAGATGAGTGTGCAGCACACATTGTTGCTGTTGTTGCTGTTGGGAGCTTGCGAACAGCCTCTGCTGACAGAACACTCATGGCGGTGTTGTGTTTGTGTCGGACTTGCTCCCATCCCTTGCGACCCTTTACTCCTGTGACTCATCTTGTAAAAGTGGTACTTCCAATCCGGCCAAATCAATCTGTCATGCCTTTGCTATGCTCACCCGCCCCCGAAAGTCACACGCCCAACGTTGTTGCCATCATGTGTACAGCAGTGGTTTACATGTAATAGAACCAGCATAAGGTAGTCAGATGACACAAGGTGGCAAGGTTACAGGCATAGCCTCAGACAGGACCTTTGCATGCCCCTGTTAAACAAGCGTGCATGGCATTGCTCATGCACCATGGGCAAGGTCAGGGGATGCAAGCCCAAAAGCCAGAACACAGCACCAGCTCCATCAGCATGCTCCAAGGCCATATCACTGTTGCGACCGTATAATAATCACCTGAAGCTACATACTTGTAATCTACACTTCCCAAGCTCATGGGGCAGGCGGGCCAGCAGCCTGACTTTGCCTGTGTTGTCAACAACCCGCTCCTACATATGACGAGGGCTGTGCTGCAAACCACGAGCAAGGGCAACACCTTCGCCCAGTCCATGTCACTGCATCGCCACACAAACCTGCACAGCATGCTCGCCCATGCATGTGATGTGACCCACAGCCGCCTTCCACTGCCCAGCTACATGCGCCGTGCTATGCATACTTGTCTACGAAACCTGCCAGCGTTGACCAGTAGGTGGTTGGGTCCACGTCGTAGGCATCCATGTGGTGTGCGGCTGGGATCTCCAGCACCTGGTAGTCCTTGGCCTGGTGCACCTTGTGCAGCTCATACATTTGGCTAGGGGGCACCATCTCGTCCTGGGGTGTGGGCATGGCAGAAGAAAGCGCAGGCGCCATGCGTGAAGGCAGGGGAGAGCAATGAGTAAGGTTGCAGATGGTGCAAGCCCAACCAAGCGCGTGATTTAAGCAGCCTCTACGATACCGCTTCCCCCGCGCATTTGATCCCTCAATCCCGGCACCTGTGACAGGCAAGCCCCACCCCCGCCTGGCCCCTCTCCTCCTGCACAAGCACTGGTGCGGTGGTCCCCAGCTTTCCCCACACACATTCCCCTGCGATCTACACTCCTCACACTCTCCACACCTCACCTGATTCCAGGCCCCTTAGGGCTAGTCCATGCAGCCGAGCGTGAACGTTTCTTTTCTTGTGAGTAACGTTCTTTGCGGGCTCAGTGATGAAATGTAAATTGATACTCTCCACACATCATACCCCACTCACCAGCCCTGAGATGACCATCAGCAGCGGCACCTTGGTGATCTTGGGCAGCGTGCGTGCGTTGTACCATTTGTTGGTTACCAGGAAGTTGAGGGGCTTCCCGCGCCCGATAAGAGCGCCCAGAGGAGGAAGGATGCGGGACACCATGTCTTCCACGCTTGTGAAGGTGTTCTCAACGATCAGGGCCTTGACCTGGAGGCGACAAAGGCGAGTGTGCAGCAGCAAAGGACAGGGAGGGAGCGGGACAGAGTGTGGATGACGGCTGGGTGGAGATGGCAGTGAAACGAGAGCAAGGCGGGCGAGAGTGGGCGGCAGGGTGATGATGGGGTGCGAGGACAAGACAGGAAGATGCAGCTTGTGACAGCTGAGAGGCAGAAGTGGATTGCTGAGGCAGGTGCCTGGTGTTTTTTCACCAAGGTAGGACGGAGAGGCAGCAGCACCAGCAAGACCAGCAACACCAGCAACAGGCAGCAACCTCCACAACAGCGGCCATGCGCATCCACGCAGCCCGCACTCACACATTGCTAAAAAACTACCTGGTCCTGGTAGGCTGCAGTCAGGTGGATGGCGACTGCTCCCCCCAAGGAGCGACCATACACGACCACCCTTGACCCGTTTACGTCCTGGCGCTGCCTCAAGTGCCGCAGCCCTGCCTCAGCGTCCAGCTTCAGGCCCCTCTCGCTGGGGCGGCCCTGGCTGCGGCCGTAGCCACGGTAGCTGGCGGGTGGTTGGAGTGTGGGCAGGCACAGGCTTGGGGTGAGAGAAGGTGGGATTGGGAGCTGCAGGAGCAGGGATGCGTGTGCAATTAACAGCTACACAACAACTGTGACAAACAAAGTGTGGCCATGAGAAGTACAAGAAACACCGGACAGTCACCAAGCACCCACCCACCTGACAGCTACACAACAACTGTGACAAACAAAGTGTGGCCATGAGAACTACAACAAACACCGGACAGTCACCAAGCACCCACCCACCTGACAGCAAACACAGGGCAGTTGAGCCTCTCGATCATGCCACGCAGGAATGGCAGGCGGAACGACATGTTGCCCGCGTTCTCCTGCGCAGCAGCGGCAACGCCAGGTTGACTACGGGCTGCATTGCAGGATGGGTGGCGATCAAGCCAGCGCTGCTGCATCTGCAACTGTGCCGACAACAAGCTGCTGTTGCTGCTCCTGCTGCTGCTTGCAGGGATGTGGCCCCCTTGCGCCTGGAGGTGGCTGTGCATGCTGGACCAGATGCGATGCCCCGGTCAAAGCAGCCAACCGCTGTGGCAACTCAGCATGAGTAATGGTCGCCTGTGCACCTGCACAACCCCCAGTCAGCGCACCTGGAAGAACAGAATCACTGGACGGGTTCTCATGAAGTCTTCGCTCCATCTTTCAAGATACAAAAGCCAACCGTGGATCTTCACGCCATCCGCTGTCTCGATGTCCTCCTCCTGCAGGGCGCAGGCAACGGAGCGCACCCACACACCCATAAGTGTGAGACCCGGCCAAAGATCCTGACAATCCCTCGGCATCACCGGTGATTTACCACCTTCGACAACCAACCTTGGACGCGAGGCGGTACTTGTCTGCTGTGAGCCAGTAGTCTGCAGGCACTCCGGGCACCAGTGGCACATACAGCAGCTTCTCCTGGAAGATGTAGAGCGCTGCTATCACCACCCCCAGTACACCCACCACCTGCGCGCGGGAGCATTCCCGTGAGCACTGCACTGCTGCCTCATGCATGCATGCAGCAAACTTGATAGCTGCAGAACATAATGCTGTGGCCAGCGTAGCGCCATGTCTGCTGGCACGGTGCACGGTCGGCAACTCTCCAAATATCGCGCTTACCCCGGACCCGATGCGAAAGAGCCAGTTTGCCGCACCCATCGCAGCGGCGTATGGCTACAAGTGCTCAACTCGGCACAGTTGATGAAAGGGACATTTTTCGAACATGAAGTGTGAACAGTGTGGTGCATGTCCCTCCTTAGAGTCGAAGCAGCAAACACGGCTGTTGCTGAAGCGCAATAGCATTGCAACAGCAGGAAAGCACGTACGTCAAGCAGATGCAACCCTTATAATCAGCGTGGGTCGCGGAGCCCCAGCAATTGCAGCAAACAGAGTTGGGGGCAAGGCGCTGGAACACCGTTTACTCCAAGCTTAGCTGCGCTGAAGGATATGGCGGACATGCAGGAGGGCCAGGTGCGGCAGCAACAACTCGCGCATGCAGCGCAGCGGCCATGCGGACGTACCAGGCAGCGTGCTCAACATGCCACCATGATGCACATACACTGCTCAGGTCGGGGAGGGTGAAGACGAGCAGCAGTATCAAGAGGGCATAGAGGGCGATGCAGGCGCTGCCTATAACGATGGCGAAGCCCTGCCAAATGGAGAAGACCAATTCATGGAGGGCGAGGAGGGCGAGGGCGGCGAGAGGTACTACGATGAAGAGGTGCGCACTGGGTCATGGGCCTTGGTGGTGTCAGGTGTTGCAAACAGCATAAAGGCAACCCATGGGGCTTGCTTGCTACAGGTTGATACCGAGCCCCACTGAGCCTCTCCTTCGTGCTTGGCATGCGCAGGCTGAGGATTATCAAGACCATGACATGGGCATGGGCCACGCAGGGCAGCCAGGGTTAGACGACGACGGGCATGGTCTTTACCAGCCTATGCACGACGGGGGAGGCATGCCTTCCGTCATTGGTAAGTCTATCCGCAGATAGATACCCAAGCAACGGAAACAGGGAAACACATGCATGGGCTGGGTCTGGCAACCATCTTCACAGTGCTAGCCCGCTTTGCCTGCTGCCAAAGACACTTCCCGCGGCTTGCCGTGCACCTGACGCCCCCCTTCACCGCCCTCGCCCCTGCCTCCTGCTGCGCTTCTCAGGCACGCCTGCTGACGCTCCTAAGGGTGACCTAGACGACGACATGCCCCTGGCCAACAGGCTGTCCATGCTGTCCACTCGCTCGCGCTCAGCCGGGTCGCAGCCCTCCCGACCAGGATCAGCCGTCATCAATCTTCGCGGCTCGCGCCCCAACTCAGCGGCAATAGCACAAGAGATTGAGGGCTTTGAAGATGATTTCATGGTGGGCAGCAGTTTTTGCGTGCACACACGGGTGTCAGCCAATGGCCGGTGGCATCGAAGCATGACTGCCTGCAAGGCTAGCCAGCCAAAAGTGCTTGCAAGCCTCGCTGTCGCAGGGTTGCACCTACACTTGCATCTTGAGCTGAGACTGCGCTGCGCTGTACTGCCTGCTGCGCTGTTGCAGGAGCGTGTGGAGGAGGAGGAGGAGGAGTACGACGATGACCTGGCGGAGGACGAGGAGCTGCAGGACCTGGGGCCAACGGTGGACGAGCTGATAGACCGTGGGCAGCAGGAGCAGGGGCGGCTGCAGGAGCTGAACGAGATGCTGCAGAAGAAGGCACGCATGGCGCTAGACCTGAAGAACAAGGGCCGGCCGCCGGTGAACCGCGACCTGGCAAGGCTGGATGGCGTGACAACGAGATACAAGTGTGTGTCTGTGCGGAAACGGGGCCTGGAAGCACGTTTGATGGCGCGCAGGCAGCACCTTATTTCTGGGGTGCACAAAGTGAATACCTGGTCACAGGCCTACGGTCCTGGAAAGATGGAAGCAATACAGCAGGTACAGCAGCTACACTCCGTGTTGCGTGCACCTTGTGTTTGGGGCATAAACGCGTCTGTCTTCATACATGTGACAGGTCCGCGCTGAAGCTGTGGGTGGACACGCTTGAGGAGCGCGACCGCGTCGAGGCGCATTACCAGACGACCATCTTTGACATGAAGAGCATGCTGGAGGAGCGCATCAAGCGCGCAGACGACATCAGCAAGGCATACAAGCACTTCAAGATGGAGGTGGCCAAGTCTGCAGAGCACAGCAAGTCAGGGCGTGCTATCTCAGAGAAGCTGTTGGCACATCTGGAGCAAGAAGGTGGGTGGGCACACTGCAATGGCCTGCCTGGCCTCAGGCGCCTGCTCAGCCAGTTGATAACTAGTGTCAGTGCCCTGCTCAACCAAGGACGCAGTGTGGGGATTTGGTGGTCGTTGCCACACTGTGGTGTATGTGCTGTTGTACGCACAGGCCTGAACGTGGATGTGGTACTGCCATGGCTCCTCCTCACCTGGCTGTTGCACTTGCTGCTTGTTTGTGCAGACCAAGAAAAGGAGGAGGAGGTGCAGCGTGTGCGCTTGAAAAACATCCACTTGGGCAACCAGCTGAAGCGGATCGAGCAGACGCTGAGGCAGAAGGAGGAGCTGGCAGAGGGCCTGCACCTCATTGACTTTGAGCAGCTCAAGATTGAGAACCAGAGCTTGAACGAGAAGATCGAGGAGCGCAATGAGGAGCTGCTCAAGCTGCGGAAGAAGACGACGACAACTGTGCAGGTGGGGGCATGGGAATGGGGTGCAGAGCATTATGCGGCATGATTCATGCGTACATGTCAATCATCTCCACCAACCATCGCCGCCACCATGCAATTACACCGAGGTGTGCCTGCTGCCTTACACAGATCCTCACGCATGTGCGCGAGAAGCTGCAGTTTGTGGAGAAGGAGAATGGGGCGCTGCAGTCTCAGCTGGAGGAGCTGGACCTGGAGCTGTCAGAGAAGCGAGACCGCCTGGGCAAGGCCAAGGCCACCCGTGACACGCTGCGCCAGCAGGGCCGCAAGATCAAGCAGTCGAGCGTGTACATCACCAACCCCAACCTGCTGGACGACATTGAGGTGGGTTGCGGTGGGGGTAGCTCCCTGGGTTCACCCTGCAAGAGTTGCAGGGGAGTAAAGTGCCTCCAGTGCAAATGCTGCTTGAAGCGTCAGCTCAACGAACTTGTGCCCTGGCACCTGCCTTGGTGGTATCATAACAGGGCCAAAAGGAGAAGAAGGAGGCGCTGATGTACCAGATTGACGCCCTCAAGCAGGAGTACGAGGAGCTGGCCACGACCATCCAGCGCAACAACAACAGGATCGTCAGCATGACAGAAGAGCTGGCAGCAACAGGAGGCACCACAACAGTGCTCAAGGCCGTGCGCGGGTCCTCTATTCGGGAGGTCAGGTCCCAAGCATCAGGCAAGGGAATGCTTTGATCATCTGGCCAGCCAAGGCCTTCGTACCCCTGCAACAGACACGCGACAGATGTTCACACGGTATCTCTGCTCTTACAGTTTGCCAAGCCACCCCAATCTTCATCGCTGCAGCCCAAATGTTGGGCCATGTTTAGCCAGGGCCTGCAAGGTGCTCCCAAAGTGCGCACATGCAGCAGCACTTGCTGCAAGGCATGCGGTGTAAATTGCTTCTGTCAGTAAGCATATAAAACATGATGCCTATAGTCAACGCAGTGATGGACACAGCCAGGCCGTGCCGCTATTGACAAAGCGTCCTCAAGACGGCGGGACGGCTGATGGAAGGAGCCAGGCACATCATCTATGTTTCTGCCCCGATGTGCTCCTCCTAGCAGGGCATCATCATGACTTGACCAGGGCCAGCCAGCCGATAGAAGTGTACATGAGCACCACAGGGTACACCGCCAGGGCCTTGCGCCTGCAGGACAGTGGCAGACATCAGCGTCGCGCAGCTTGTTAGCAAACAGTACAGGCGTAGCAAGGTGCGCGTGCGAGTAACTGTCACAAGGGATCTGCTGCCTGTCTTGCTGAAACCCAGTTGTCAGTGGTGATCATGTTACAAGCAGCATGTCTCAAGCCCTTCTTGACTGCACCTACACCAGTAACAACAGACTACCTGTGACAAGCATGCTGCGAAGGGAGCTGCCAATCTCACCCCTGTGGTACTGCACTGCCGATGAACGGTATCGTCGCCCATGACGCCCAGCCGAGGCCCAGCAGCAGCGCAAGCAACCGCACCCACTGTGATAGCAGAGGAGAATCGGTGCACAAAGGAATTCAGACCCACAAAGTGATGGGTGTCGTGAGCATGCTGCAGCACTGCAAGGTTCCCGACGCGCGATTTGGCTCTTGGGTGCTGCGACAGTATGGCAGTGCGTCTTCCTGTGACCCACACTCACATGCTGGTTGAATGATGCGCAGATGATGGCTGCAATGCAGATAGGGAACAGGCAGTAGCCTAGCAGGCACAGGGACTGGAAGAACACGATGTCTCCTCCAAGCAGAATGACGTTTGCTGTCAGCACGATCGCACCGATGCCGCACTCAGCGAACACCATCTGACACACACACACACACAGCAGGTGCAGAGTCTGGTGAGGAATGCCAGACTGCATGCAGGGCTGTTGCAGGCGCCGTCATGTGACGCATGGCTGGGTGTAAGGGCCTGAACAGCGCTTGTGACCTGCTCACCGCAAACACTGACGATGCGCTTGTTTCCCCCCATGAGAGCGTTGTCGCCAGCAAGAGCATGAATATCTGCCAGGATGCAAGAAGATTATGTCAGCAGCGTTGACGCGGGCTACATGCATGCTTCACCAGTGCATGCCTTGGATTGCACTGTGCATGTGCTGCTGGCCCTACCAGGGGCCCCCACAAGTCCCAGTTGCGCAGTGCTTGCTCCTGCGCCGTGAACTTCCAGTTGATGGGAATAAGCACGGTGCGCAGGTTGCGGCCAATGGTCACAACATCGCGCCATATTGTTTTGAGAATGGACTCGTCAATGGTGCTCTCGTCCATGACCTGAATGGGAGACGACCCCATGGCAGCCATTGCGCTCGATCTACCAGCACTGAACGGGCAGTGCACGCTGCGGGCAGCTTCTTGCCAAACTCCCAATCGAACCAGCAGAAGTGTGGCGGGTGTGGGTCCACACGCGAAGTTGAGTTAGCTATCAGGGAGCACCGCCGAGTAGCTCCTGCTATTGGAGAGGCACTTGACATGGCAGAGCCTTCGCAAGACCCCCTGGCAGACATTTCGGAGCTGGTCTCAGCAACCCTGGACGTGCTGGGCCCGCTTGAGCAGGCGCACGCCTATGACTCCATCTCCCTGCGTGACGATAGCCCCTCACGCCCAGTGCCGGCCACCCCCGCCCCTCGGGCTGCTCCACCTGCACCCCCGCTGGATCCGCTGTCTTCTCAGCTCTCAGAGCCAACAGAGCAAATCGACCTAAGCTCGCCCGCGCTGTCTCCCGTTGTATCTGCCGCGCCCTCCAAAGCAGCACCCGCAGTGGCAGGTGCGCAGCATGTCTGATTGACAGCTGATGCTGTGCTGGCATGCGTGCATGGCGTTTGCGTCCTTCAGCACCTGAGCACGTGCCTGCAACATGGGGCTCACGACCACTTACCCGCTTATCTTCCGTGGTGCAGAGGTCACCCCAGCACTGCCCAGCAGGCTGTCCGCCAGCTCAATTGCAGCACCAGCCGCAGTTGTGGCTGCGCGGGCCCACTCGCTTGACCAGCAGCAGGAGCAGGCAGCTGCAGCCACGCACAGCATACGGCTGAGGATCAAAGACCCAGAACGCACCGAGTCTGTCGCAGCACTGGGTCTGAAAGTCCAACACTGGATATACCCCATCACCGTGGACAGCGATGTGCCAGGGCTAGTTGCCGAGGGCATGGAAATAAAGCGCCGCTTCAGCGACTTTGATGTGAGTAGGGGCAAACCTTGTTGGAGACAGATACCACCAGGCACCTGCTGGGCTGGTGCATAGCAGGCATGTGGCGTTTTCAAAGTGCTTTGTGGGCTGCGTTGAATCGTGACAAGCACTTCTAAGCGGTTGCGCTTCCATTGCGACGCCTGACCCCGCGCAGGCCCTGCATAAGATGCTGCATGCCGAGCACCGGGGCGCCTTCATCCCACCGCTGCCTCAAAAGACCTTGATTGAGAACAGCAGCGAAGAATTTCTGAAGCTGCGCAGGGCAGACCTGCAGGTAACGACCACAGGGGACAGGGCAGAGAGGGATCTGACAGCGATGAACACAGCAGTGCACGGGGGGGGGCGGCAATGTGGCCAGACAGCCATGAAGGGGTTTGGTGTGTGTGGGGATAAGCTGACATGCTGTACCG
>JAWZTI010000296.1:0-23762 GCA_039880955.1 Chlamydomonas urium | reverse complement strand
CCCCCCCCCCCCCCCCCCCCCCCCCCCCCCCCCCCCCCCCCCCCCCCCCCCCCCCCCCCCCCCCCCCCCCCCCCCCCCCCCCCCCCCCCCCCCCCCCCCCCCCCCCCCCCCCCCCCCCCCCAGGCAGGGAGGTTGTGCGTGTGTGCAGGCCAGAAATGCAGGTGCTGACAGAGGGGCTCACAGCTCTACCTCTTCTGCTCTTCAAGCTTCGTCCTCGCTGTCACCGTTGCGCCTTTCAGTGCTACATCTCCTTCCTGGCTGTGCCACTTGCCTTGCCTGACTGTCCTAAGTGCTCCTCCTCCCCACAGGCATACCTGCGCAGCATTGCGTCCCACCCGCTGCTGCAGAGGAGCGAGACGCTAAAGGTGTTCCTGCTGCAGCCAGGGGACCTCAGCCGCAACCCGGCGTGGCTGATGCTGTCCGCAGCACATGCGCCAAAGCGCTTTGGTGAGGCTTCCTCCACCCTGCCAATGCCGACTTCGCTGTTGGCGGGGCGCTGTTAGGGGACGTTGTTGAAAGCACGTCACAAGCCAGCAGCGTTCCGTTACGTGCTGGCTCTGCCAGGATTCTCGAGACCATGGTTGGTTGACCACCCTTGCCATGTCCGTTGGCATTGCACTTGCAGGCCTGGCCGCCACTGACGACGCCTCCACCGCCTCCACCAGCGGCAGCGCCGCCACGGCTGCAGCGCTGGCCAACCTGACAACATGGGTGACGTGGGTCAAGCAGTCGGCGGCGCCGCTGTTCACGCCACCCAAGAGGGAGCTGCCGCCGGGGGAGGACGAGCTGCGGCAGGTAGGAAGGGCGGGCGTAGGAATAGATAGGCAGGGGGCAGGGGTAATAGTACAACGCTTGTTGCTCGTCGTGCTGAGATGAGCAAACATGCTGAAAGACTCCCGACTGAAAGACTAGATTACCTATAGCCTGGTAATCAGTGACGCAAAGTGCGCATGCAGTTTGTAAGTAGCACGCAGCGCTGATACGGATTTGCTCAAAAGGGTGGAAGGGGAGCACACCGTGCGAGGACCATGGCGGCAGACCATGTCGAGGGCAGCCTCAGGGGTCTAGCAAGCACTGCTGTGTGGCCCGGGCGCTCACCACACCTGCTGCGTGGCTGCTGCTTGCAGATAAAGGAGCTGCTTCAAGACCTGGAGCGCTTGCTGCAGGTGTGCCATTTTAGGCAGCTGGGGGTGTCACACAGCCGTTGCGCAGGCAGCTGCAGCTGTTTCATGCTGAAAAACAGCAGCGCAGCTTGTCTACCCGATACATGGCAGAAGCTATGCTGGAGGCCAGAGTGATGGTCCCTACCTGGGGTGCTCACGCGCAAATGAAGAGCATATTTCTGCAGCAGTTGGTGGCAACTTGCTCCCCGTTTCCTTCCGCTGCCCTCCCGTGCACAGCTTGCAACGCACAGTGCGCGGACCATGTGCCAAGACATGGAAAAGCTGTCAACCGACTTCCGAGAGTGTGAGTGCTGCAACCCAGGTTCAGTCAGGTGTCACAATACGCGCCTTGCAACACAGGCATCTAGCCAGGGGTGTGATGGTGTGCGTCTAGTGGTGCGCTCACGCCAGCGTGCATCAGGCATGGTGCCCAGTGGTGCCCTGCGGACTGTAGTATGGGCCATCCAATGAAGCAAGCCTCATTGGGGACACCTTGCTTGCTCCTCCTCATCTCAGCCTGCTGCTTGCCCTCTTCGTGCACACAGTTGGCTTCAACATGGGCATGCTGTCCAAGTATGAGGAGGCGGTGCAGACCAAGCTGGGGCAGTACACTGCGGAGGGTCACAGCGCCTGCAACCGCGCCGCAGACCTCACCAAGTTTGGAGCGTGCCATGCCAAACAGCATGGCGTGTGGAAGACCCTGGCGCTCAAGGCTGCGTCCAACATGGTGAGGGATGAGATTCTTGGACAGCTGCTGTGAACAGTATGTGCGGCCACAGACGCAAGTACAGCCTCGAAGGGATGACCGTGTGCATGCAATTCGCGCAAGACATGGTGCCAGGTCCTTGCCTGCTGCACTTATTGGAGGGGCCAAGCACGCTGCACATGTTGCTGCACTACTCTTTGCTTTGTTCAATTGCCAGCCACAGCTTCGACAGACCAGAAGACTCACCAACACCAAGCCATTTACCTCTGACACTGTTTGCCATCACCCTGCCACAGGTGGTGCTGCATGACTACTACATCCTGGTCCCAGAGGGCGTGCGGGCGCTGGAGGAGCGCGAGGCGGCGCTGGAGCAGGTGTTTGCGGTGCAGGACGAGCTGGCGCTGAAGCAGCAGCTGTATGATGCCTCGCAGGTCAGTGGGGGCGATGCGGATGGCCAGACAATCGGCCTGCACGTTTGCCATGCAGCTTGACAGACCTGAACTTGCACAATGCCGACATGGGAGGTGGAGGTCCTGGCTTGCTCTCATGTGCATACAAAGCTTGCTCTCATGTGCAAGCTTTGTATGCACGCGGTTGATGCAGGCTTGGTGTTAAGTGACTGATCATGGCCATGTGACATTATGTTGTCAGCCTGCTGACCCTCTGTCCGTCTCTGTTGATGGAGGCTCCGCAGGCAAACGCTGGACAGCAGGAGCGGCGCGCGGCACAGCTGGCGCAGCAAATCAACACACTGAAGGCGCACCTGGTGGCGGCGAGGGAGCAGTACGAGACCATCAAGGCGCGAAACCGATCGGAGCTGTCGCGGTTGGGCTTGGAACGCGAGACCGACTTCCGGAGAATGATGGCCACATTTGCAGCAAACCAGGCTCAGCTGCTGCAGTCCTCTGCTGAGCTGTGGGGGTCGCTGGCAACACAGCTTGCGGCGCCATACGAGCCCATGGCTGCCGCACCTTGATGGCGCTGCACTGTCAGTGTCATTGCGTTTTGTTTTCTTTTACCTTTTGAGCGCTAGGAGGAGCTGCTGGATGTAAACTTCTATGACCTGCCAGCTGTCACGACATGGTTTGAAACCACATTCAAACTGCGCGCCGTCATACCACAGCGCTGCAGGCCGCTGCCAGCGCATGACCGCATGCCGCCTCGCATGTTGCTCTGCAGGATGTCGCACTTGCGGTCGCGGGCGTGGCGGTCAGCATGGGTTGTGTTGCGTTTGGCTTTGGATTGCCATGCCATTCTCTATGTGCTGCGTGGAGCACACCACACCATGCACGGCTGTTTCAGGTGGCAGCACTACGATGCGCCCCACCATTGCACACAGGTAGCACCAGGGCAGCAGCAGTGTGGGGTTTGACGTGGGGGCCAGTTTCCCCAGTGAATACTTTATTTTCTTTGGGTGAAAAACCCCATTCATGAAACTACTGACCAAGGCTCTACTGCAGTCCGCGTGCATCCTGCCATCATGATGTACCATCTCTACCCCCTCAGTCCTGGATCCTGACGGCAACATATGCAGCTCGTTTGCGCCTGCTAATCTATCAGGGCGGGGGGAAAGTAGCAGGCTTGTGGGACAGGACGGCTAGAGCTGACACACACTGCAGGCAGGCTGTTGGGGATTGCCCGGCAAGGGTGATAGCTGCAGGTGCACACATCTTGACAGGCTGGAGCGCTGTGAACTGAGCGCTGCCACGACGATGAATTCACAAAGCTTACAATATTACGCCTGTCCATCACGCCCCCAGCACTCGCTGCGCTGCTTGTTGCTCATGGCACAACAACGGCGTATGGCTTGATGGTCCTGTGGACATCAAGCCAAGAAGAGGATGATCAATGACGCAGCATGTTGCTACCCATGTCGCAGCGCCAAGCATCAACATAAGGAACCCTTCAACTTCCCTCCCTTCTCACCATGCTGGCACCAGCCCGGCCTTGACGTAGGGGTCGGCCGCAACAAACGCCTGGATCTCCTATTGCAGCATGAGCCAGGGCTTGCAGGTTCTAGGTTTGCAAAAAAGGCCACCAAGACCAGACACCTTCACATGCACAGCCCCCAGTGTGCATGCTCTGCGGCTCACCTCGGGCGTGCTGTCCTTGAAGATGAATAGGGCGCCCTCAGGTGTCTCGCCAAAGGCGCCAGCCATCACCATCTTGCCGGCCTCAGCCTGAATGGGGTGGGTAAAGGCCAGCGTCAGCATTTCGCAACTTCAAGCCTAAAACAACTAAAACAGCGAAGGGCCCACCTAGCCTGCTGGCTGCCTGTGATTGTGAGGAAGCAGATGGTGCGCTGGTGCGCTGGTCGTGTGCGTTGTGGCCTGCCTTGCCTGACATTACACTAACAACCAAGTGACCGGCTACTGCCGACCCACGCCCTGCCATCCCTCCAGCAGCAGCCCCTTGCCTTGGCCTTGGCGCCGGCAATGTGGTCGGCGCGGTATGGCCCACGCTTCTCCAGGATGTCGGGCACATACTTGTACTCCAGCAGGTGGAACTTGGGGGGAGGGGGCGCGGAGGCCGCCTGTGCACAGATGTGAACACTTGTGGTCAGTCATGCAGCGCTGGTGCTACGGTGGACTGGGCATCTGAGCCATAGCCCACAATGCAACCACTGATCTGCCTGTGAGTGTGTCCTGCCAGCATGGACATGAGCACTGCTGGTTCATCTGCACACACCATGCAGCGAACGGTGTGGGCACGGCTGGCGCGGCTGGCCACAGCGATGCGCCTCAGTGCCAGCATCATCAGACAGCGGTCACCTCCAAGCGTGCGGCACCCGGACGCATGCGAGCGAGCGTGAAAGGTGTGAAAATTGGTTTGCGTTGCTTTGCAAGCTAATTTGTTTTGAAGTGCTTCCCTCCCTTGTCTGTCACGCCGTGGGCCGCTCATGTGTGTGGAGTTGCCTGGACCATCATACTGTCCGTATGCAATGGCGGGTAAGTTACATCAGGCAAGTTACATGAAGCCTTGCCTCAGGCCACGAAACCTGCGATGCAGCACTGATGCCCATGTCACATATGGCTTGCCCCCATCTGCATCAAACTCTGATAATAGTGTGATGAGCAGGTGGCCGCCAGAGGACCACCACTGCCACAGCACATGCTGGCAACCCAGAAGCCCACTCAACAGCAGCGCACAGCGGCACAGCGTGCCCGTCAGCATCTGCTTTGCTATTGCTCTGTTTCTTCCTGTGCTTGAGCGAATGAGTTTGCAATCCCTGCAGTCCCTTTGTCGGTGCTACCAGCATGATCGCCATGCCACGGCACACTTACACAGCACAGGGTCATCTTGGAATGCAGGATAGGCAGTTGAACCAGCAGCAGCAGCCATACAGAGTGTGTCAATTTCATCTGTTGCCTGTATCATCCAGGCACGTACAGGCTGCATGTAAATGCTTCCCTGCAACGCCTGCAGCCCTGCAGCCTACAGTGTGCGCTGGAACTCCAATGCATGCGTTCCAATCAGCCCCAAAAACTGTGTTCTGCGCGGCACACTGCACAAGCTGCACATTGTACTGCACACCAGAACTGACCCAGCACCGGAAGGTAGACGATGGGGCGGCACCGCAACTTCAGAGGTCACGTGGACATGCAGAAAGGATTTCAAGATGGCTGCACTGCGATGGGTGTCGCTGCTGCCCAGGAACGTCACCAGGGGAAAATCAGGGCTGGCATACCAGGCTGCAATAAGCTGCCCCCCAGGTACAGACAGGCAGGCTACAGACAGCTGAGGCAAAGCGTTGAAGCGTTCCCAATCTGACCTGCTGCGCTCCTATCTCTCAGGCACTCCACTGCCTCGTCCAGCACTGCGTCCTAAAGCTGGTTGTAGCCCTAGAGCACCCCGCTGACACCGGTCAGAGCCATGCCGTGCACACGCACACACCATGTAACAGCATGCAGGGCCCCAACAGATGGCTCACCCTCTCTCCCTCCCGCTAGCTTCACACGGAGCCCCTAGTCAACAAACTTAGCCAGCTTTCTCTCCTGCCCGCCATGGCGTGCTCTCTTCAAGGCCTGTTGCGCCTGTGGCAGTGCTTGCAGCGATTGTTCAGAGCGCCCGCTTTCCGTCAATCGATGCAGCGCGAGCGGCAGCACTATCCACATGGCAAATGCCACAACCCACACACGCCCCACACCCATTGGGTCGATTGCGGCCTGCTTGCTGCCGGCCCGGTTGTCCTACACGCCAGCATGCAAACCTATAGCAAAACCCAGCTCACTTGCAGCCGTAGTAGCAGCTGTGCAGCTCCTCTGGCACACAGCTTTGGGGCATGGTGCACACCCACAACAGCGCCACTCACATGCAGGGCAGCAGCAACAGGTGCAGCAGCATCCCAGCCAGAACCTGCCGTGCATTCAGCGCAGGACTGCTCAGTGGTGGTTCGAGACCTGAGCGTGCGGTTAGGGGAGGCCAAGCGTGAGGTGTTGCAGCAGGTCAACCTGGATGTCAAGCGCGGCAGCCTGCACATGCTGCTTGGACCCAATGGCTGCGGCAAGTCTACGTTTTTGAGAGTACTGGGCGGCCTTATACCCGAGTACACAGGACAGGTCGTTATAGACAAGCCATCTGGGTTCGTGTTCCAAAACCCCGACCATCAAGTGGTCATGCCAACGGTGGCTGCTGACGTCGCCTTTGGGCTGGGCAGGTGTGTGTGAGGTTTGTTCAGGAGGCTGATCAGACCTTGCCAAGCCGGGGAAGGGGTGGGAGGGACTCTCCACGGCTGTGCCAGATGACTACCTCCTCACACCTGAATATAGGCGGCAGAGTGCATGCCTGTGCTATATGGAGCAGTTAGTGGGCGGCAGGACACTGGCGACGAAGAGACAGGGTCGCACGGGCGCCTGCACGTACGGCCGATGGGTAGAGGAAAGCGCAGTGTGCTTGTGCTTGCATCACGGGGCAATCAGACTGTGGAGATCTCGTGCAGGAGAACAGCTATGTGCAGGCTACTCAAGATGTGAGGAGACTCCAAGCAGCTGCCATTGTAAGCCCACCTCACAATCACGCCCCCGTCTTTGGGTTCTCTCAACGACGTGCAGGTATGACTTGCCCGAAGCCAAGGTAAAGGAAGCTGTGGCCTCAGCACTACAGCTGGTCAATATGCAGGACTACATGTACCGCGCCACACACACGCTGTCAGGGGGGCAGCGGCAGCGCGTGGCGATTGCAGGTGAGCGTAGGCTGGCGGTGTGGATGAGTTGTGTTGCGCGCTTCTGCACTGGTGGTTGCGACTTGGGGTGCTGATGATCACTTCCGCATGCTGTAATCAGGCACCTGAAGTGAATCTCTTGCACATATCCTTCAGCACTGTCCAACATCCATTGAAAATGCAGGCTCTCTGGCGGAGAACCCCAAGCTGCTCCTGTTGGATGAGCTGACCACCTTTCTCGATGTGGAAGACCAGTTTGGCGTGCTGGACGCCGTGTACAACGTGACGCGGCTCAAGCGGGACGTAACAGCCATTTGGGTGACGCACCGATTCGAAGAGCTGGAGTCAGCGGACGCTGCCAGCTACATGGAGAACGGCAGGGTGGTGTTCACAGGGACACCGGCTGAGATGCGGGACTTTCTTAAGCGCCTAGGGGCGCCAGTGCACTAGGGCGGTAGGGATGCCATGATGACGCAAACATGGCCGCACTTGACTCTTGTGGGCATCACTTTCATTCGTGACAAGATGACCAGCTACCATCATTCTTTACAGCTTTGCGCTGCGTAGTTTTGGAACGGGGCCAGGCAAATCTAGTTGTGCACCTTGGGTGCACGTCATGGTGAATGGAGTGTCAGCAAGTAATCGTCACAGTGTGGTTTATGTTGCCACTGTCCAGGCCCCTGCCCGTGGCTGCTGTTGTAAGCATGAACTTGGGTTTCGTGTGCCTAAAGAGTAGAGCCAGACAATGCTGGTGTTCTGAAAGTCCAACAATCAACTAAAAAGTGACACATATGCAAAGCAAGTGAGCTTGTGCAGGAGCTGCCTGACTGTGAGACAGACAGTGCCCGTCAGAGGGTTACTGCGTCGCCCTGTCTGCAAGGGGCATCACGCTGCCTGCCCCATCGGACGACGTGTGGTTTGACAGGCTGCTTGACGCTGATGAGCCACAGGACGATTGCGACCCGCCCACCCTGGAGTCATGCATGCCCAGCTCAGACTGGCGGCGGCTGGGTACCAGGTGCGCGCTGACGCCAGACGTGATGTCCGCCCCAGCAAGAGACGCGAGGTAGGGGTGCTTAAGGCACTGCTCGCCTGTTAAGCGCTTGTCTGGATCCATGCAGAGCAGGCCCGCCATGAAGTCAAGTTCTACGGAGTCCATCCGGTCGTACCTGTCATGTGTGACAGTGAGAGGATGGGTCAGTGTAGTGCTTGGCATTGCAGTGAGCAGCAACATGCAGCCCAAAAGCTGCCCGTCTTCCGTGCCACCCCAAGGTGACCCATTGCAAGGTCCAGTCCTTTGGCCCGACTCTTGAGGTGGGGCCGGGCGGCAGCCTTGCCAGCACCTTCCATAACATGCCGAAGCTATCTAATCCCTGCTCTACGAAAGCAGATAGACCAGATAGGGTGGTTGCCTCACCTCTTGGACAGTGAGATCTGGTCCTTGAAGTTGAAGTAGATGCCGCTGTTTTGGGGGTTGGTGCTGAACATGTCCTGGTGGGAAGGTATGAGTGGGCCCAGCACCTGCTGTATGCGGTACAGCTGGTCCAGGTCGCTGTCGCCAGGGAACAGCGGCTCGCCGTCCATCAGTTCACCCTGCGATGGGGGTGGGCGCAGCAGGCTGTCAGCCGCGCAACCCAACAGCGCTTGTTGCTGCATTGTAGAACACGCTGTCAGCTGCAGCTTTTGATCAAAACTGAAACGCACTGCTTGTACAGCAAGGCCAGGGTGTAAATGTCAAGCAGCGAGCTTGTGTAGCACGATACCCCCTACAACATCCTTCCACCACCACGCCGTGTTGCGACTCACCATGAGGCACCCAATGGCCCACATGTCGATGGGCGTGCCGTACATGAACTGCACCGCCCCCCCGTCGCCCTGATATGGCGGCCCCAGCAGGAGCTCTGGTGCACGGTACCAGCGCGTCGCAACGTAATCGGTTAACGGCTCGCCAGGCGCGTTCATGTACCGCGCAAAGCCTGCGGGCATACATCAGATCAGATCAGTAAGTGGGAGGGTTAAACGGACGCAGGCGACACCTCTGGACAGTGCTGGAAGGCGCTGCTTGTGCGTGCGGGTGCGGCCAAAGCGCAGCACAAACAGTGCAGGCTGGTGTTGCTGAGTATTCTGTCAGCTTATTTGTCAGCCAGTGGCACCAGCTATAGAGGCCAATTCACCATGTACAGGCTGACTCAGCTATGTGCGAGCATCGCTCACCAAAGTCACAGAGCTTCAAGCAGCCAATTTCGTCAACCAGTACGTTCTCAGGCTTGATGTCACGGTACACGACGGCCTTGCTGTGGATGAAGGCCATGGCTGTGCACAGCTGATACATGATCAGGCGAATGGCCTCGCGGTCCATGCCACCTGGCGATGCCTCCAGCAGCTCCAGCAGGTTGCATGGTACAAACTCCATGACGATGAACAGCCGGTCGCGCACGTAGAACTCGTCCACGAGACCGACAACGTGCGGGTGTTGCAGCGCGCGCAGCAGCGCCACCTCGCGCTTGCTGGTGCGCTTCACATCCTCAGCGTCCGGGTCGTCGTCCTGCACAGGTCAATCACAGCAAGGGCAGGTGATGCTTAGATGGTGGTGCTGTACTGTGCACAGCATTGCGGGTCGCAACTAGAGGGTTGCAACCGCTCAGCTCCTGCACCATAAACCTCCCGCAGCAGGTGCTCAAGCCTGCCAGCTTTGTTGCTGCTCTCCCTCACCTCGATCTTGAACGACTTGATGGCCACGTGCTTGCCAGAGCCGTCAGCCAGCTTGCACTTCATGACCAGGCCATAGGCGCCCTCTCCCACCACATGCTGCACCTCGTATTTGCCACCCAGGATGCGCACTCCATCAACAGTCACGTCGTTCTCTGACCTGCCTGCTACAGTGCTGGTCGGGCGCGATGGTATGAGCGTGACCTTGCTATAGCCCTGCAGACAGGTGGGAGGCAGGAGCAGGCGGTGCGTTTGGCCAAAATTCAAGTAGGCCGCTGCAGCTTTGTGATCCTTATCACCACTGGGCATGACTTGGCTGAGACGGCAAGCAATAGCACGCAGCACCCTGCATCCACATGCTGCGTCAAGGCAGCGGCGCTCACCGATGCAGACACTGACAGCAGCTGCGCCTCGCCCTCCTGCAGCTCCTCCATGCCAGAGGTGGCGGGCGCCAGGTCAGCAAACTCGGCCGTGTCCGCATCGCTCAGCAGCTCCTCGTCATCTAGGCCGAAGTCATCATCCACTGCGCCGCTTGCCTTCCTGGCCGGCGAGGAGGCGGGCGCAGAGTGCGCCACGGCATGCAAACCGCGCAGCGCGGACATGTCCAGCGGCGGCATTCGTGAGGCACCACTCGCAGGGGCTGGCTCCGCCGCTGCCGCGCCGCCTGACGTCGAGTGTCGGTGCGATGGCCTGCTCGCCTCGGACACCAGGTTTGATGACGAAGGGGACGAGCTGAGTGAGGAAGACGCCACAGCGGAGGGCACAGCCGCCAAAGCTGCCGCAGCTGTGGCATCATCACCAGCGCCGCCTTCATGCGCTCGACCCTCTTGCTCAGCCGCTGATGGCTCAGCGGCGTCGGCATGTGCACTGGCCTCTGCTTCCGCAAGGTCCTGTTCGGCTGCCGGTGCCTCTGCGCCAGGCACACCGCTGGCTGTGCGCTCAGGCAGGTCGGACACGAGGCCATCCACCACATCGTCCAGGCCGCTCTTGTCCATGAGGGAAGGGATCAGCATCATGCGATCATGGACCTCAATGGCCTGGGGCAGGGAAGCTGCATCAGCACTGCCTGCGGCCTGATCCAGATCTGACGGTCGAGTCTCTGCCCCTGCCTCTGCATCCGCCTGGTCACCTCTTCTTGCGTCCGCCTCTGCCCCTGCCTCTGCCCCTGCCTCTACCTCCGCTTCTGCCTGTTCATGAGCCCGTTCTTCAGCTTGCGCCTCTGCCCCTGCCTCTGCTTCCGCCTCCGCCTGTGCCCTATGCTCAGCTTCCGCTGCTTCGGCCCCTGCCTCTGCTTGCAGCACATCATCAAGCGCCGCATCCCCTGGGACAGCTTTTGCTCCGGGCTCGTCAGACTGCTGGCGTAGCGACGCACTTGCTTGCTCAGCTGCTTCTGCTGCGCCCCCTGCTTCACTTTCAGGCTCAGCGGGTCTCGACGTGGCATCAGCTGCTGCAAGCTGCGTCTCATCCTGCTCCCCTGCTGCTGCGCCATCACTAGCTGCGGCTCCCCGCGTGCTTGCTGTAGATACATGCTGCACCGCCGGCTCAGTTTGTCTGCTGCTGGGCACTGCCTCTGCCTCCGCCTCCACCCCTTCTTGCAATGCTGACCCTTCCAGTGTCGGCACACCTGCCTCCCTGCCAGTGACCATCTCTGCCAGGGGTACCTCTGACCCTGCGTCAAGGCCGGCAGCTTCTAGCAGGCCAACTGGTCTACTGTCCGAGTCGGACTCCCGCAATGACGAAGGCCGCTCTAGCGTCGGCTGATTCAAAGCCTCCGCTTCACTGCTGTCGCCGTCTGCATGCTCGGTGTGAGGACCCGATGTTGCCTCGCCAGTCGCCGCCTGCTGCTCCTCAGCCTCATCACCTGCAGATGCTGTTGCTGGTGCGCTCGTTGCTGGGTCAGCATCGCCCTCACCAGCCGCAGGCCGTTCAGGTGCTCCCTGGGGTGTCACCCCAGACGCAGCAGCTTCGTCACCGCCTTCACCTGATGCAGCCATGGTCGCCATTGGCAAGGCCTCTGCTGCAGCTACAACGTCGGCCCGCTGCTGCTCATCTTCCGTTTGAACGGGAAATGAGCTTGATGCAGCTTGCACCTCATCAGAGACTCCAGCGTCCGCATTGGCCACATCGGCCACCTCCTGCGCTGCTTCCCCTGCGCCTGCCCCAGTACTCTCCTCAGACTCCAAATCACTGTCTGAATCGCTGCTAAGACCTTCCGGCTGCCCTGCCTCCGAGACAGAGGTCCCAGACGACAGGCCAGGCGCAGTGGGGGCTGACAAGCCCTGCATGCGAGATGCCTGTGACGCCTCCACCTCCGGTTTCCTGTCAGGATCCAGCCCCAGCACCTCTGCTGCGTCAATGACCACATGCTGCGGCAGGCGCGGCAAGGCATCAGAGGACGACGATGTGTGGCTGGACGCGTCGCTCGCGCGGCCGCGAGGCACTGAGGGCGACAGCGGCGGCCGCGTTGCGCCCAGCCCGCTTGCAACGGTTGCAACGGCAGTGGATGGGGAGCCGCGTCGGAGCGAGCCTTCCATCCCAGGCTCCAGCAGAGCCATCGTCGGCTTCTGGGGGGTTGTGGCGCGCCGCTGAAACATGGGTGTGTGAATGCCCATACCAGGGCCGCTAGCACCGATGGCACTGGCCATCATCGCACTGGTTCCCGGCGGCGGTGCGCCAGTGGGTGGGTGCGCAGCATGCATGGTGGCCTCCGCAGGCCTAGGAGGCGGCGTCTGGGCAGCAAGCCAAGACGCAAGCACCTCCTGTGGCCGAGGTAGCACTGGCAGCCGCCCAGCTGCAGGATGCGTGAACTTGATTTTGGGCGGGGGCTCTCGCGCCATGGCACTGACCATATCCATGACGTGTGGGGGTACAGTGCCCGCCATGGCGCTGCCAAAGGTACTGCCCATGTCGTACCCCTGCATTGTACTGCTGGGGAAGGCGTCTGTTGCCTCTGCTGCTGACTGGGCATCGAGCAGCTGCAGTGCGGCTGCGCTAGGCATGGGGAGCGACCCCTGCATCGCCTGCTGCGCGTGCACCTGCATATGCGCCGGCCTGCCCCACGTGCCTGGCTCCCCGACCGAGCCGCTTGGGGATGTGCGCATCCGCAGTACAGGATGGTACTGTGTCGCCAGTGGCTTTGCCAGGCCTGTGGGCATACCGCCAAAGGGCCCGTAGCTCTTTGACGCACTCAGGCCCCCGAAGGCGACCGGCTGGCTGTGGCCGTAGGTGCTGCTGAGGGAGGGTGAAGTGGTGCCGACCCTCTGCTCAGGCGGCTTAATGGCGGTCTGGATGGGCACGCTGTACAGGTGTGCTGCGCCCGCCAACGCCCCCATGACTGGATGGCTGGCCATGACCCGCGGCAGCCGAGAGCCGCCGTTCGCGGTGCTGACCTGCGCGCCGACCAGGACGTGGCTGTGGCTGGGCTGGGAGGCGCGCTCCGTGCTCTTGCCACTGCGGATGTCAACCAGGTGCTGCTGCGGAGGCGTCGCAGGCATGGGAGTGACAGGGTGAGATCAAGTCAGTTGCGTGGGTAGTGAAAGGGCGATGATGAGCAACTACTGGCAGGGGAAAGCAGCTAATCAATGCAATGCGCATCGTGGCGAATTGTATGCTGTGCAAAACCGCACCCTTGCATCTGATGCACAGCGTGCAACGCACCTTGGCTGGCGACACCCTGCCGACAGTGGCATTGGCAGGGATCTTCCTGCCGGCTGCTGGGCCCATGCCTATCTTCTTGAACCCAGCTGGGAACGCGTTGTTGAAGGCCGCCATGTAGGCTGCCCCAGGTGCTGCCTTGCGCGGTGCCAGGCCGTCATTTGCCCGTCCCAGCGTGGCAAAGCCAAATGGCATGGTACCTCCTGGAGCCATACTTGACTTCCACGCAGCATCCTGCAGCACCGAGCAAAGCCGGATCAGGTTTGGGCAAGATTCTACATCACCGATCAGCTCCAGGTCCAGCTCCAGGTGACGCGTCTGTTCAGGAACCCCTGAAACCCTTCATCTTGGTTACCTGGCGAGGTGCAGAGCGCGACTTGCCGCCTTCTGTGCCTGGCGCCATACCCATAGAGGCAGGTCGCATGTGCAGCATAGGTGCGCCCAGCGCATCCGCTGCAGGGCGGGGAGCTGCCCATGTCTGCTTGGCTTGCTCCAACCTGCCGCATGCGCAATGTGTCACATCAGACTGAGCTCATGTATGCACTATGTAGGTCACTCAGCCTGTGGATGCTATGTTGGTGCCATGCACAGGAGCCTCACCCCTGCCTGCTGGGCTCGCGACCGGCGTGTTGCTGGCCACTGTGCTGCTTTATTATAGGTAGCCTGTCGCTCTCGAGCTCAGCGTGCCGATGTTGCGGCCTGCGCGCACAGGAGCGAGACACGGTGGGATGACTCTTCGTAGCTGGCTGCGGCGCTGCTTCTGCTGAGTGTTGGCACTGGTACTCACGGTATAGCCAGCACGGGCTGCTCCACCTCGAGCATGGCCTTGCTGCCCAAGTCGTTTGCCTAAGGTTCTTCGGCACCGCCTCCTCGCTGTGGCCACTAGTATTCGCCGCTGAAAAGGCGCCGTGCTTGCATCAGCTGCGCCGTGTTCGTCGCCAGCAGCTGCTGCAGCGCCAGAGGCGCGGTTGTTGCAAGTGGACACCCCAAGAGGTCCGTCAAGTCTAGCGCATTGCCATAACAAAAAGCTTGGTGTGTGTTTATGTGTCGTCAAGGCGTGCGGGCTTGTTGCTGTGCTGGTGTTGCACTGCATTCCGCCACTCTTCAACCCTTCAACGCTCGCGTGTTGATGTCTTCGCGTTGAGTTGAATCCGAATGCAGCCGTGTGCCGCCGATACGTGGCACGTCCCTACGTGCAGGGCTTCTCATGTTGAGCTGCTGAGCAACCAGTACTGCAACTGTGTCACAAGAAACAACACGCCACTTAACTGCAAGAATTGGTGCCGAGTCACCATTCTGAGGTGTCTCCGTCAAGACTCCGCCGTCCGCTCATGAATTCATTATGCCCACACTCACAATTGGTTGACCTTTCAAACGTCCTCTGACTATCGCAATCCACGTGCGTGCTTCCAGCAGCGATGGAGCGTTCCACTGACGATGCGTGCATCACAGGCCTACTGCAGCAGGCACTTGCCCAGGTCAGCGACTGACAGCTGCGAGCAGCAGCGCAGAACCGAATGGCGCTCCTGACTGGCACGTCTCTCGCGCCTGCAGGAGACGGGTACCTTGAGCGAGGTTGAGAGAGCGAACCTGGTCAAGCTGTGTGTAAGTGCATGCGATGGCCATGCGCACGCAACCCCACTGCTCACTTTGAACCAGTACCCATTTTGTGTCATGCCTACGCCTGTAGGAAGACGTTGCGCAGATGGTGTCTGGCCTGCGTAACAGGTACGTGACCCAGCTATGCGCAGCATGCAGGCATCAGCGTGCCAGCTCATGTTCGGGCACATTGACTGCTGTTGGCATTTGCAGCGGCGACAAGCCCGAGGCTGGCATGGAGGGCCTGGACGCAGAAATTCTGGAGCTGTATCAACAGGCAAGGCACGGGTATGCAACCAGCCATCGCGGCACACATGCAAATGCTTCAAGGCAAACGCATCCCTCTTATCCCCAACCAGGTCAGGGCGGCTGATGAGAGCGTCAGAAAGCTGCGCCGCGAGGTGCCTGGAGAGCTGTTTGCTTCCATGCAGCAAGACCTGCGCAGCTTCAGACCAGCAGGCGCACAGCTGCAACGCCCAACACCCAGCATAGACACAAGCACAGGTGCGGCAGGCACAGGGAGCAGAGCACGGGTCAGGGGGATATCACGCACAGGCATGCATGAGGCAAACACCAGTTCTGCAGGCTGTCTTGGCTCGTGGCACCGTGTTTGTGCACCCTAAAAGCTGCACCCTGCTTCTTGACCCGTTTCCAGAGCTAGTGAAGGAAGGAGCAGCGGCAGACCCGCAGCAGGAGGAGGGGGCACCTGCAACAGGTAGCTCAGTGCCTGAAGCTGCAGCTGTAACAGCAGACGAGGCCATGCCGCCGCCAGAGTGCTGGGCACAGCTGGGTGACGTCACGAACAAGGTTCCGTCCCTGATGTAAGTCTTTGCATGGTCGCGTCCAGGTGTGGGGCAGCCAAGCCTCTGGTGCTGTGTTTTCTGGCCCAATCCTGCTTGCAGCCATGCTGCCTCTGTTCAAAGTTTACGCAGTCCCTCAGCACGTGCACCCTCAGTATTCCTGTTGACCTTTGAGGATTGGCAGTCCTGCAGCACATCAGCTTGCCTCATTTGCATTCGTTCCACCTAAGTTGTTCCAAGGTCACAGAACCTATTTCCTCAATGTTGCTGCTGACTGTTAGGTGCCCTGTCCAGACGCTCACCCCAGCCCCCTGGCCTTTACCCTCTGCGTCCTCCAACGCCCAAGCTGGACAACGCGTATTGCTCTCCCCATGCGTCCACCTTGCACTCTGTCCTAGCACACCTTCCGCTTCCTCTCCCTGTTTTTACATATGTCCCTGCACCCACCTCCAGGGCCAAGCTGGACAACACGCTGCAGCGGCTGTCACGCATCATCAGCATCACTGAGGCCGACCACTGCCGGCCCTCGCCCCGCACCGTGGAGAGGGCGCTGCTGGGGCATGGCCGCCGTGGCATGAGCGTCAAGGAGGAGGAGCGGGACCTGGGGGCAGAGAATACCAGGCAGCGCCTGGCATATGACCTGGCTGCCTAATGGGATGGCCTTGCGCGTGGCTCAGCTGCTGGGGGGAACGGGCAGTGACACCACATCAGGCGTGCCTAGCACATGACCTGGCAGCAAGACAAAGGCACCAGGACACCGTTTAATGTGATTATACTGCCCAACTGCTTGGATAACACACAGGCAAATGTACGTTGACCCAAGGTGCACCTGTCATCTGTGTTTTATGAGACATCGACTGTTAGGATTGGAACATGGCACCTTCAAACCTCTGGCTGACGCACTTGAATTCAAACGTGCTACAACGTGGACTTGCAACACACAGACCCAACAGGTTGCGTTGCGCGTAATACGTGCGATGTAAGTGCAGTTCCTGCGTCACACTTGCAGCGCAACAGCCAAACAAAGCTGGCGCTTGATGTCAACAGTCTGATGGGCAAAAAACGAACTGACCAGGGTCCCAGGGCTACCCTGGCCCTAGTCCAGGTGCTTGATCATCTACTGGCTGATGTTGCCCCTGATCGCCTGCAAGGTTTGCCTGTGGGGGTGGCTGTGGCACTAGCGCTGCTCGTGCAGCGGCTCGCTGCTGCCTTGCCCGCATGACAATGACCAGGATGACGATCAGGCCAATGAGCAGCGTGGTGTCTGAGCCTTCGTCTCCCTCCTCCCCGTCGTCCGTGAACACAGACAGCAGGTCCTTCAAGCGCAGCACCTCAGCAAGGCGCCCAAAGCCAGCTTCTGCCTGCAACAGGGCGTGCGTGGGCAGTACGCTTTGTATCGCCTGCGCCCACGGACCCAGGACGGTGGTGTACGGTGGCTCAATCGCCAGCGCTCGCGACCAGAAGCCCTGCAGGACCGCAGGGATGTATGGCGCGGCCGCCTCCCACGCCTCGTGCACTGCCAGCCACGTGCAGGCGATGTAAACCGCGACTGTTGCGTCCTTCTGCGTGTGCTTGGCCATGTTGTAGAAGCGGCGCGCGAGGTTCAGGTCCTTTTGCACGCCCATGCCAAACTCGTGGGCGTACCCTAGGTTGAACATGGCCTGGGCGCTGCGTTCCTGTGGGCGACAGGAGCAGGGAGCAGCACGTGTGGGAGCAGCGGCTATGGACGGGGGTAACGGGCACCCAAAACACTGCATGACATGACGGCAGCAGCTTGCAGGGGCTGCTGCTCATATTAAGTTGCTGCAGGATGACAGCAGCGCCCACCCATATTCCCCTGCTGCACACTTGCTTAGCTACAAATTCTCTGGCAAGGGTGCAACAGTCGTGGAGCAACCCTTACAAAATCATGTCAGATAATGGCACCCATCACGCGGGGAACCCGTGACCCAGAGCCATCCGACGCAAGGGGTCGTACCTGATAGGCATCGTAGTAGACAGCCGCACTGCGAACCCAGTCCTGCTCCACGCCATCGCCCTGCAAGTAAGAGTCTGCCAGCATGAGCAGGCTGGCAACGTTGCCCTGCTCTGCCGAGTGGCGAATGAGGCTGAACGTCACGTTGGCTCGCAAGCCTCCTAAAAGGGGGTGCAGGAGGGGGGGAGGCAATTGCAGGTGTGCAAAAAAGGGGGAAGAGGGGCAGTTGGACCAAAAACTCATTGCTGTGAGGCTCCAATGAGCTGTGTATGTGCAAGCACCAGCAAGACGTTACTTGATGTTTAGCTGCAAAAGCCAGAATGTTCACAACCGCGCTTGCCTTGTACATCCTCGAGAGTGATGGGCACGCCGTTTTCAACACGCTCTCCCAACCACCCACCTGGCGAGATGTAGGCGCGGTGCAGCAGCCAGGCCGCGTTGGACTGCCCCAGCTCCATGCCCATCTCAGCCGCCTCCAGATAGTACAGCAGCGCCTGCGCGTACTCGGAGCGGAAGAAGTGCTCGTGCCCCAGCTGCAAAGCAGCGGCTCTGGGCCCCTTCTCCGCAACCTGCTTCAGAAGCGCCAGAGCCGGCTTACAAGACCTAGGGTCAGGGAGGTTGGGCAGGGCACGGTGTCAAAGTCTTGCTGCGCAATGTGCTTGTGCAGTGAGGACAGCCACACAGTGATGCCTTGCGACTGGCTCTATATGTAAAATTAGCACCACCACCTCTGTATATCATCTGTTAACCTGAGGGACACCCTGAGGGACTTGATCACAAGTGCATCACAAGTGCAGCCCGGCACAGTACCTGCCCCTGATCTGCAACACCACACAACAACCCCCACCACACAACGACCTGTTACCCACTTGACGGTGCCCTTGCCGGCCAGCTGCATCATGGCTGCGTTGTACATCGACAGTACATGTCCCGAGTGCGCAGCCATGGAGTAGTAGTGGAACGCCTTCTGTGCGTTCTTCCGCCCTCGCAAGCCCTTCTGGTACATGTAGCCAAGGCAGAAGCTGGCATCCGCGCTGCCCTGGTTGGCGGCCTGTACGCGACGGCAAAGTCACCGTGTGGATTCAGTGCCAAGAGCACGACTGGACCACCATGCGGCAGTGAAACTTGCCGCAAGCTATTTGCTGCTGAATGCCTGACACAGTGCAGCAGGATTTGGCCTTTGACCACTCATTCTAACAACACAACACTTAAAACTCGCAGGCCTTGCTTACCCAGATTATACACAGCGACATTGCAACAGCTGCTTCCCAACCAACCTGCGTGAACAGCTTGAAAGCCTTCTCATGGTCTTCCGACAAGCCGCCCATGCCTGTGAGGTACATGAAGCCCAGCCCGTACTGAGCGCTGGCGCTGTCGTGGTCGGCGGCCTTCTGAAACCACGACCGCGCGACCGTCAAGTCCTGCCCCGTCCCGAAGCCATTGGAGTACATGTGGCCGAGGTGCGCCATCGCTTCGTGATCGCCGGCCTCGGCCGCGCGCTGCAGGTAGTGCAGCGCCTGGTCATGGTCCCGCTGCACGCCATGTGTGCCATAGTTGAGCACCTGGCCAACAGCGGTCTGCGCGTCCACGTTGCCCTTGTCAGCCGAGTACTGATAGTACTGCAGCACCTCCCGCTGCCGGTCTGTCTTAAGGCCGTGGTTGGCCTGCACATGCAGACGAATGCGCTCTATGAACGGGAAGCTGTCCGCCTGCATGGATGAGTCCGCAACCTGCTTCATGGGGGGGCAGTGATAGCGGCGGCCATGAGTGAGAAGCGACCCGCTGGGTAGCCAGCGCACGATAAGACCGCCCAGGACCTTTCCCACGCTGCGCCGAGAGCCAACACCCTTCCAGCAACCAGGGCAAGAAGTGCTCTCCGTTACCCTGGAGGATAATGCAAACTTTGGAATAGCCCTGCCCTCCCACACCTTTTCAGCCACTGGCTGGTAGTATGATGCAGCTGTCCAGCAGCTCTTGGGCACACCGACTCCCTGCATGTGCCGGTACCCCAGCACCATGCGCGCGTAGTCGTCGCCCTCCAGTGCCGCAAAGTAGTAATGCAGGAACGCTGCTTCTTCGTCAGGCTGCGCAATGCAGCACACGCAAGGTAAAGCGGTCAGGGCAAATTACACCACCTAGCATGCACACCGACGCGCTGCCTGTCTAGCTGCAGTATAGGAATACCTCTACCTCCAATATGAAAGGCTACATGTAGTTTGGAGGCCGTTGCGTAAGCTGGTGCCCTGTGTGGGGAGCGTGTGCCTCTCAATGCCATACAAGTGCTATCCACATATACAAGGACTCTGAAGATTGCGACCAGCTTACACAGGTACGCATATTGTATGCTGTGCAGGGGAATGCAGGCTGGCAGCCTCCTCGACGCTGTGCCGCTCACCTGCTGGAACTCTGCGATGCCATCCCTGTCCCAAGACGCGGGGTCCTGCACTCCCAAGGACAGCCTGAGGCCCATCTGGCCCTGCGCCTCCGGGTCGCCCAGTTCCGACGCCCGGAGTAGCAGCGCGGTCGATAGCTGCTGGTGTGGCTCCACAACATACCCATCCTGGTGGGTGGGGCGCACAGGCAGCAGGCAGTGATACCAAGCTTGCGTGCTTGCGGGTTGCCCTTGCGCATGGCATGCTCCGCCTCTGCCTGATCACACACGTTGTACACCTTCTGCCCAACAATGCCCTAATCTATCTGACCTGCACCTGATTAACAGGGAAATGGCTGCAGTCAGCACCTGTGCACTGCGCTTCTGCGTCGTTCGAGGCCCCCAGTCCTTCCACTTTTGCTCACCCTAAAAATCTTTGCCAGCTCACGCAGTGACCCTGCATGAGACGCCCTGGCAATTTCTATGCCTGGCATGCCAGACAGCGGTTCACTGTCGGATGCCAAGGCCCCCAGCCTCCTGCCCAATTGCTGCAGCCGGGCCAAGTCCCGTGGCGCATCGCGCTGCACTCGCAGCCCTGACGCATGCACCAGCATGTCTACTGCTTCCTGCTGCTGCCGCCATGGTGCGTTGCGGTTCAACCTGCATGTGCAGCGTGGCGTGCACCATGAGACGTGCAACAGGTGTTTGCTCACCATGCAGGGTGTTCAACGACCTTGGACGTGCATGTGCAGTGACAATGGCACACCTGATGGCTATGGCCTCATGATACAGCTGATCCGGGTCCCTCACTTGCCCTGCCTGTGCTGGTGCTGCTGCCACCTGCCAGATCGCCAATGCGCAGCAGCAGATCAACGGCACGGCATTGTGGTTGCGCATCACCGCCCCTACGCCCTGCTGGCTTGTGGCGTAACGTCTTCAAGGCCTAGGCCACCATGTCCTTCGGTTTTTTGGTTGAAGTGCGAAGCGAGTGTGGGAAATATTGGTTTTCCACGTCTGTGGTCTTTGCCACTGCGCATCGACATCATCAACGCAGCTAGCACATATTACATTCATAGCTCATCATAGTTTCCGTTGGCCCCTCACGCTGCCGGCACCCTTCACCAAGGCGCTGCGTGATTGAGGAGCAGCCTTGAAGGATGAGGTGCGTGGCAGTGCGCGCAGCCATCGCCATGCGCATGTGCTGCATCAGGCCAGAGCTCGCTGACGCTGTCAGCCCCCTGTTGCGCCTGCGTTTCTGCCGCTTGCGCACACAGGATCATGATCAAAGGTGCGCAGGGAGGGGTTGACGGACGCGCAAACGCATCGCTCTGCATGGCCATGCTGCATGCACCTCAGGTTGCATGAACTGACCGACGCCTGTACCCTTTGCATGTGGCATTCTTGTGGCCATGCAGGTGGTGTGTGGAAGAACACGGAGGTGAGAGCAGAACTAGGGGTGCTGCTGCTGCAAGGGCATGGCCGCGGCGGCCTTGCATGCGCATGGACTTCACGATGCTTGCCTTGCCTTGCAGGATGAGATTCTTAAAGCGGCCGTCATGAAGTATGGCCTCAATCAGTGGGCACGCATTTCGTCGCTGCTGGTGCGCAAGTCAGCCAAGCAGTGCAAGGCCAGATGGTAAGTGCTTCCATGGACGGAGCTGAGGCTGGCACGTGTGTGACTTGCTCATGTCGTGGGGGAGGGGGGGGTCCATGCATCATGCCACGCATGCCGCGGTGCGCACTGGCTTCCTGTGGTTTTGACAGCAATCGATCAGTGGCTGATCATGGCCCAGGAACAGGGCGCAGCAGTGCAGCGGGCTGGACATAGCGGCTGCTGCTCCGACACAGACTTAGCGGTCAGGAGCACGTTTGTTATTCACCAGACGTGGCCCAGCTGGCAAGATTTCTTGATGATTCGAGGGGCAGTAAGGGGAATAGCAGGTGTTGTTTGTTACATAGCCTGTTGTGAGGGTGCAGTAGGGGAGCAAAGTGCACTCTGGCGGCCAGCAGCTGCACGCATGCTGAGCGGCAACAGCATGCCTTTCAAGCACCTGCGCTCACCGACCATGTTGCCCCTGCCGCCAGGTTCGAGTGGCTGGACCCAGCCATCAAGAAGACGGAATGGACGCGCGAGGAGGACGAGAAGCTGCTGCACCTGGCCAAGCTCATGCCCTGCCAGTGGCGCACCATTGCCCCCATTGTCGGCCGCACCCCCGCCCAGTGCCTGGACCGATACGAGCGCCTGCTGGACATGGCGGTGAGCAAGGAGGACCGCTACGACCCCTCTGATGACCCACGGCGCCTGCGCCCCGGCGAGATTGACCCTAACCCTGAGGCCAAGCCGGCCAGGCCTGACGCTGTGGACATGGACGAGGATGAGAAGGAGATGTTGTCAGAGGCCAGAGCGCGTCTGGCAAACACCAGGTTTGTAGGGGTGGCGGGCGCAACAGGGGTAGCTGGGAGTAGGACATGCGCTTGGGCTGCGGCACAGAGAAGTTGCATTTGAATTCTTGCCATGCTTTGCAGTTTGTCGCTTAAGTTTTGAGCTTTGCTTTCTAATTGCTGGATGGGCTTGAACATCGTTCCTCCTGCACCCCTCACCCTGGCCTTGCTTCCCTGCTTCCCTGTCCTTGCGCTTAGGGGGAAGAAGGCGAAGCGCAAGGCTCGCGAAAAGCAGCTGGAGGAGGCGAGGCGCCTTGCGATGCTGCAGAAGAAGCGCGAGCTCAAGGCTGCAGGTATTGTGCAGAATTACAAGGACAGGCGTCGCGGCATTGACTACAGCGCGGAGGTTGCGTTTGAGCAGAAGCCAGCAGCAGGGTAAGCCGGGCAGGGGCATGGTGTTGGAGGGTCGATTGTCGCACTACCCAGGCCAAGCGGGGCATCAGCATTGGCTGCACAAGGGACATGCTTTGACAACAGCCAGGGCGTGCTCCAACAAAAGTGCAGCGGCGGGGGATGCGTGGCAGGCCTCAGCAGGCGCCCAGCCCTTTGCTTGCCCTGCCTGTCTTCAAGACTCACAGCCCTTTACGTATGACAGCGCAGACCTGGCAGCGCAGACCTCGCTCGCGCTTTGAAGCTCAGCCAGCCCTTGCTGACCACCTGGCTGCTGCCCTGTCCCCCGCGTTGCTGCCCGCAGCTTCTTCGACACGGCCGAGGAGGAGCAGCGCACACGCGAAATGCAGCAGGAGTTCCGCCCGGTGACGATCGAGGAGCTGGAGGGCAAGCGGCGCAAGGACATTGAGGATGCGCTGGTCAAGCGCGACCTCAAGCGCCAGAAAATCCAGGAGTCGCACAACGCGCCACAGGCACTGGCGCTGGCAGCGGAGCTGAACGACCCTATGGCGCCCAAGCGCAAGGGCAAGATGATGCTGCCGGCGCCGCAGATCAGCGAGGTGGAGCTGGAGCAGATCGCGCGCATGAGCACCGACGCGCTGCTAGACGAGCAGGCGACGGAGGGCGCGGGCGGCGAGGCCACGCGACAGCTGCTGGGGCAGTACGGGCCGACGCCGATGCGGGCACCGACGCCGATGACGACGAGCGGCAGGAGCGCGGCGCCGGCCGGCGACCGCGTGCTGCAGGCGGCACAGAACCTGGCGAAGCTGAACGCAATGGAGACGCCACTGA
>JAWZTI010000295.1:0-27695 GCA_039880955.1 Chlamydomonas urium | reverse complement strand
AAGATCTCAAAGTGAGCAGAGTGCCAAGTGCAAGTATTGCAGGGTCACACTTGTTGAAACTATCTTGGTTGAAGTCACGGGACACAGGTGGTGCTGCTACACATGGGTGCATGCGCACCTCCAACTGCTGCCAAGAGCCACAGGCCTTGATGCATCGTGTCAGCTCCCGTCCACACAGCTGCTCGCTTGTGCTTCCACCAGCATGGTTCCTTGTGCTGGCGGCCAGGCCAGAGTGTAGCGTCTCTTGGCGCCACTCGGCCTTCAGGGACTGGTGAGAACCAGATGCCGCGCAAAATGCTTCTGCCAGCTCATCCTGGTCCTGGCGAGTCGCAGGCTGCGCAGATTGCATTCATGGGATAGAGATTTTTTGGGTTGGAAGATCAGGGCAAAGGGGGCTCACGCGCGGCACTGCCCCGAGCAGGGCCTCCAGCTGCAAACCCACCTTGCTGGCGCACTGCTTGATGGCGCGGCAGGGCGCAGCAGCAGTGCGGCGGTCACTCGTGCATCGGCACTTGCGCTGCACGACCGAGGCAGGACTGACGATGTGCATGGCCAGCGTGCTCCTACTTGGCGGCGTCCATGCCGTGCCTGGCGGGCATGTACGTTGCAGGTGTGCGTTGGGAAAAGGCAAATCGCTGATCGCCATGTGTGTTTGGTGCGTGTGTGAACGGTGTGGGGGCCTTCTGATGCAACGGTATCAGCACTCGTTTCCCCTCTGGGCCGGTCTGACACGTTCATCATGTTCGTCAGATGCACACAATGAAGCACTGCGCTCTGGGTGCCTGCAGCACCAGCGCATGGACATCCCCACCACCATGCACGGCAGCCGGCTCCAGCGGTCTACGCCGACACAGGCGCGAGCTCCGTGCTACAACTTGTGTCCAGCCTCGTGCTGCTGCAGTGCAACAGGAGCAGGTGCAGGTGACGGCTGGGCATGCAACGCACCACCAGCACCACCAGCACCACCAGCGGCAGCTTCTGCACAGCATCAAGGCCTGCAATGACGGCGCGCAGATGCTGGCGCTGCTGCAGCTGCATGGCGGGCAGTGGGGTGCGCTGCATGTCTCGGCCGCGCTCACTCGCCTAGCCAGATTGCAGCAGCATGGCAGCAGCAGCAGCAGCAGTAGGCGCCGCCGACAGTCCCATTCCAGCCGTACCCCGGCAGACGCGTCACAGCAGGCAGGCCAGCTGTTGCTACAGGGCATCTCCTCGGCCCCCGAGCAGCTGGAGCATTGGGGCCCCAGGCAAGCCTCTGATGTGCTGTGGGCAGCCTCCAAGCTGCGCCTGCAGCTGCCCTCAAAATTCATCGACGCACTCCTTGAACAGGTGTGCCTGGCAGCCCTGACATCAGATAGGCAAGCACAGGCACCCACAGCCACCGACCTCGCCGTTGCCCTACACGCATGTGGCACCATGGGGCATTGCCCAGGGGATGCATGGTTCAGTGGTTTTGAGGCGCTGTCGCTGCCGCTGCTGCATCCAATTTCGACACCCAGCAGCCCTGCTGCAGCTTCAAGGGGGGCAGGCTCGGTTCAGACAGGATGCAGCAGCAGCGGTAGCAGTGGCAGCAGCAGCAGGGGCAGCGGCGGCAGCGGCGGCAGCGGCAGCGCTAGGGTCAGCGCCAGCATCAATGCAGCAACGTCCCGACCGCTGAGCAGGCCCTTCAACCAGCGGGAGCTCGTCATGCTACTGCACGCCTGTGCTCTCCTGGACCATCTCCCATCAGCTGCCTGGCTGACCGCCTTCTCTGCAGCTTCCCTGTCCGTCCTGCCGCTACTGGAGCCCCAGCCGCTGTGTACCGTGACGTGGGCTGCATCTCGCATCATGTTGCTGCAAGCTGCTCAAAGGTGTGCAGCAGAAACAG
This sequence comes from Chlamydomonas urium, assembly GCA_039880955.1. Lineage (NCBI taxonomy): Eukaryota > Viridiplantae > Chlorophyta > Chlorophyceae > Chlamydomonadales > Chlamydomonadaceae > Chlamydomonas > Chlamydomonas urium. Next base: position 25,831 of record JAWZTI010000295.1, on the reverse strand, counting down.
CGTCAGCAGCCACCCATGACACAAAGGCGGCGCAGCACAGCGCTGGAGGCACGAGGCATGGGCACGATACACAGCCGATGCAGCAGCATGAGGCCAGCGGCAACGGCAGTGCAAGCAGAGTCAGCAGCGGGGCTGGCGCCAGCAGCAGCGGCACAGCGCTCCAAGACCACATGGCTTCCTCGCTGCCTTTTGCCGCCGCCGCCAGCCTGACCAGTGGCCCTCGGGTCTTAGCTTGGCCTCCTGGGGAGTGGCGTACTGCGGCACTGCAGTCGTTGTGGGAGCATCTGCCGCACATGCCGCTGCCGCAGCTAGCGTCAGCCATCTGGGCTGTTTCGGGCTTTGCACCTCCGCAGCCGCAGCCTCGACGGCAGCGAGGCGTTGCTGGCGATGATACAATACTCCCCTCGGCAGAGTGGATGGAGTGTTTTCTTGATGTCACAGCGGCAGCTGCAACCGCTGCAGGCTGTGGCGGCAGGAGTGCAAAGCCCGAGACAACTGGAGCAGCAGCCGCAGCTGTTGCGCAAGTAGCAGGCAGTCAACCCTCCAGCACCGTGCTTAGCGCAGAAACTCACTTAGGGACAGCTGCTCATTCCGCCTCCCCCGCCTTGGCCCCCCTTGAGCCGCTCCCTCATCCCTCGAGCTCATTGCCGGCGCACGCCCTGAGCAACATGCTGTGTGCGCTTGTGCGGCTGCAGTTCCGCCCCCCACCCAGCTGGCTGGGGCTGCAGCTGAGCGCCAGCCTCACCCCCGAATCTCCCATTGCGCATAGCACAGCCCCTGCCGTCCCAGCTTCTATCGTCCCAGGACCAACCAGCAGCCACAGCGGCAACACCATCAACGGTGCTGTGGGCATGATCCGCCCACAGCCCTCCAGCTCTGCAAGTGCCCCGCAGCAGCGAGCGCAGCACCTACAAGCGCCCATGCCACTTGACCCACCAGCCATCCCTTGCCATGACGCAACATCAATACTCGTCTCCTGCGCGTGGCTGCGCTACACGCCACCGCCGCACATTGTGTCCACGCTGCTGCGCTCCACCTTTGCGGGCATGCCCACGCTTTCGCCCCCACACCTGGTGCAACTTGTGTGGGCGATTGCAAAGCTGCGCGTGCTGGGTGCCAATGCAGCAAGCGCTGCCTGGCTTGCAAGGTAGGTCCTGTCAATCGGTCAACTGGTTCGCATTTGTGCAGAGAGACATGCAGCCAGGTCTCCCTCCCTGCACACTCCGATTGCAAGCCTCTCTACTGTGCTCAATTCTGCAGCCTGCTTGCCCCGACGCGTCTCTGCCTTGAGCCAACCTCTTTGCCCCTGTTCCATCTGATTTTGTATGTAGGTTTTGGTCGTGTAGCCTGCCAGTCCTGCACCGCGTTAGCACAGCGCAGTTGGTCAAGCTGCTGACGGCCATAGGCCTTTTGAGCTGGCAGCAGCGGCGGCAGCAGCAACAGCAGCGGCACCAGCAACAGCAGCGGCACCAGCAACAGCACCAGCAGGATACAGGCGTGCAGCAGGAAATGCAGCACCGGCTGTCAGAGGGCAGCAGCAGCAGCAACAATTGCATGACAGCGCCTTCCACCTTTGCCGAGCGCTCACGCCCATCGCACGATGCTGAGCAGTTAGAGGGTGCAGGGCAGGTGCGAAGCTCTCAGAGCAGCTTCATCCCAGCTGCCTGGAGGGCCAGAGCGCTGCAGGTACTGCAACACCGCCTGCAAGGCAGCCCTGCAGGGCTGACTCAGCAGCCATCACGAGAAGGGGGCCACTCAGATGCTTCGCTTGAAGCGTCCGCCGGCCTCAATCGGCAGGGGCTGCAACAGGTGCAACAGGCGCAACAAACACAGCAACAACAGCAACAACCACAGCAACAACCACAGTTGCGGCACCACATGCTGCACCTGCTGTGGGCACTGGGCTCGGCGCCAGGCCTGCGCCCTGACCTGGCACTGCGTCAGCGCCTCTTTGCTGCAGCCACGGACTCGCTGCCACACCTCAGGCCAGGTCAGTTGGCGCAGCTGCCGCTGCTGATGGCTGTATGTGGCCTGCGACGGCCCCATGACGGCGCCGGGTTCCAGAGGGCACTGCTGCATCGCCTGGGGAGGGAGGAGCTGGGCCAGATAAGCGATGTGCAGGTGGGTGGTGGGGCTTCGGGTCATTGGCACGGGGTGCGTGATTCAATGTAGGCATTCTCTGCAGGAAGGCAGAGAAGCTGGGTGGGATGAACGGTACAGAGGTTGGCAGTGCACCCTACATTACAAGCTTGAAGCGGGTAAATTGAATTTTTGCCCCTCCAACGATGGCAGTCACCAACTAGACACAACAGATACAACAAACGCACCTCATGCTATCAAGGCGCCATGCTGCTGCTGCAGGGATGTCTAGCACGCTGTATGCCGCCACACTTTATTCAAGTTAGAGCTAAAAATGCGACATTGGACTGAATCCTTATATCCTGCCCTGATCGCAGCTGTGTCGCTTGGTGTCCGGGTTATGTGGCCTTGGCTGCCAGCCTCCACGTGCCTGGATGTCTGATCTGCTGCACCGCTTGGAGGCTCCCGGTGTACTGCTGCGTGTGCCACCTGACGTAAGTGAGAGGGGAGGGGTCGGCAAGCAGGGCTGGCAACCCAGGCTGACAAGGAAATGCGTGTACTTGGGGCCTGAAATTGGCTTGCTGGCAGGGAGGTGACGGGCGCCTGACATGAAGCCGCTCAGGTCACTCCATTATTGAGTGTCAATGTCGCTGCAGGACATGCTGTGGCAAACATCAAGTGCAGCAAATGTTGAGGTCTACTGCTGTGTTGTAACCCTTCATTGCAAGGTATTGTTCATGTCTGTGTGAATCGCAGGCGCTTGGGTCGCTGCTGATGGCGCTGCGCCTGCAGCTGGCACCCCTGCTCAGCCTTCGGCCCTCTGGCAGCGGCGAAGGCGCAGACCCCAGCGCCAACCCCCACCGCAGCCGTGCACCCTATGCTGTCAGCAGCCGCCTGGCGGCAGCGCTGCAGGAGGCATGCGGGGCGGCTCTAGCATCGCCGCAGCTGCAGCCCGCGGACCCATTTCGCCTGCTGCATCCGCTGCACCGCCTGGGGGCCGCGTCATGCGGCGACGCCTGGTGGGCAGCGGCGCACGCGTCGGTCGCGCCGCTGCTGCCGCGCATGGGAGGGCAGCTTCTAGCCAACTACCTGTACCTGCTCGCGGCGATCGCGACCGACGCCGAGTCGCGCTCTGCTCAGGCGCAGCAGCGGCTCAGCGCCAACCCTATCGGTACAGAGGGCCAAGTAGGAGAGGCTGCCGACGTAGGTGATGGCCTTGGGTTTGCAGGCCATGAGACGGCAAGCCCAGGGGCTGCAGTGTCATTCCTGCCGCCAGACGACGCATGGATTGAGACGGCGTTCCAGCGCATCACAGGTGCGGTTGTGAACGAACAGGGGGGCGAGGGAGGAGGGTCGTGATTGGTGTTGTGGCTGGGACTACAAGCAAGGACTGTAAGCTCTGCACAGCTTGCCTTTGCAACAACGCGCTGCAGTGACTCTGTCCACCCTACAGCTGTGTGCCCTTGAAACGTCCAACCCTCACCCACGTTGTTCCTGCACCCCCCACCCCACCCGGCTGTTCAATGTGCAGCTGACTTTGACAGCCTGAGCGCCCAGGACATCGCGCGCCTGCTGTGCGCCCTGGCGCGCCTGCCCCAGGCCCAGGGCAGCTCTGAGCGCTTCCAGCGCCTCAACCTGCTAGTTGAGACGCGCTCGGCAGTGTTCAGGGACGCGGACCACCGCCTCATCGCCGACACCTGGCTGAGCCTGGCCAACCCTGGGCGCGCACGGGCGGTGCGCAGGCGGCGTGCCCAGAAGGCTGCTGGAGCTTTGCCTGCTCAAAGGCGGGGGAATGCAAAGGCAGCTAAGGACGCCACAGCCGCCTCGATGGCTTACAGTCACGGACAGTGACTCTGTTGTTGTGATGTGGCTGACACGTTGGAGCCTCAGCTGTCAATTTTGTTTTACTGCATTTAAACACAGCGTTCCAAGACCACCATTTGCCTAATATACAAACATTCTTCCTTCAAAGCGAGCTGTCGCGACATGTCAAGTACACACATGAATTCATGCATTCCTATGAATGCCAACTGAAAGTACAATAAGACAGCCCACGCACATATGCTTGAGCTAGCGTGTGAGCCTTTGCTACAAACAGAACAGTGCAATGCAATGTTACAAATTGACAGCTCGGCCCATCGCCGCTACGCAATGCGCCCACCCCTGCAGATGCCCCTGCAGATGAAGCGGCACCCGCCCGGAAACGCTGCCGGCAGCTTCATCGCGCTTGAAGACAGCGCCCCCCCGGCCCTGCTGAGGAGCTTGAACACTAGGCGGGCACCCTTGGTGCAGCCCTCCCTCAAAAGTATCGCAGACAGGTTCAGGGCCTCTGTGTAGCCTCGGACAAAGCCGTACGCGGCGCCCGTCACCCTGCAGGCCAGCAAGAACAGGCGGGACAACATGGGAGAGGCAAAAGTGGGACAAAGGGTTCTTATTCAATGAAGTAGATAGAGGTCCTCCTCCAGGTAACAATTGAAAAAGCTTGTGTGTGCACGTTGTCAGTGTTGCGTGAGGGCAGCTTGCTGCAAACCAGAAGTCACAGCAAGTTCAATGCCAGGGGCGTATCACAACCAACCCGCACACATCGTTATGTCACACCTCCTGCCTGGCCTCACCAGCAGTGGTGGCCCGTTACCACCCTTCTCGATGTGCCCCACACCACACCTCGTTGACACACACTGGCCACTGCCCCCAAGTGGCTCAGTGCCATGCAAGGCTCAGCGCCTGATATCGGCCTATGTCTACGGCACATCACCCTCAGCGATGCCTCACCCCCTCCCCACACCGTTCACACTCACAGTCCAATGACGGTGGTGTACAGGAACTCGGTGGCCAGGCCCAGCGCCATGGCTGCTGCCGCTTGGGTCCACAGCAGCTCGGCGTAAGGAGAGCCCAGCACCTTGGCCAGTCGGGCGAGCAGCTGCACCTGCGGGACAAGAAAATGTGTAGTGAGATATTGAAGGGAGTGTGAGGTGTGTGCAGGTACGTGCAGTTTGATTGAGTGATCGCACATCCCCCACCTTTTTTCACAGGCCCAGGTCTGCAAACCCGGCAGGCCGCTTCCTCAAACAAGCACCCTTCCCCCCCACACAAAAGGTTTCCTGTTCACCAGCTCCACAATTCTCACTGCTCCTCTAATCACCCCCGCCCATCACGCACCATAATGGATGCCTGATCCTTGATGAGCGCCTGGCCCAGCTGCATGCCAATGGCCAGCCCCTTACAGCCCATGCATCCCGCCTGCATCACCCCAGACATGAACACATAGGCCCGCCACGCCTGCAAGGCAGTAAGGGCGGTGGCAGCAGGAGCGAGGCAGGCAGTTAGGAGCTGGAGGCGGAATTAGCAGGAGCAAGGCAGGCAGGAGCAAGGCAGGAGGCAGTGACGCAGGGGCAAGGCAGTCAGGGGCAAGGCAGGAGACAGCAAAGCAGGGGTCGATGTTGGTGCTTTGGCCCACATCAGCGCTGGGCGTGCAGCGCCCACAAAATAGTGGTACAGCTACGCGACCTGATGTCAGGCCACTGGTGAGCACAGCCTGCACACACTGGTGCACGTTCGCCGCAAGCCAAGCAGAGCACGCCTGGAGAAATTGCGTGCATACCGCCACAATAGCCTCGTTCCAGTGCTGCTGACATGGCCCATATGAAATGAGCCACGTCACATGGGCCATACCATGCAGTGCCTTTTCCGTCCTGATAGTAGCTCGCCCTTCTGCACAAGAGCGCGTTGCGCACCTTGACTGCAAGCCGGCCCCACCAGCGTAGGTCGGACATCCGCGCCACCATCAGCCTGCAGCAACACATGTGGAAACAGAAAGTCGGAAAATGCCAAGGTCAAGCTGAGATAACAGCCTGGTAAATCAACCATGCAACACAGATCGAGCGCCCTGCCGATAAACACAGAACGCCTCTAGCAAACAGCCCGCTTCCCTACCTCACACCCCATGACGCATGGCTGATGTCCTGCAGATGATGTAGTGCAGAGCCTGGGCGCCTCACCCGCCCACCACTCCCTACCACCACTCCCTAGCAGCGACACTGCCCCAGGCCCTCTGCGTTGAAAGCACTAAGGTGATCCTCAAAGCAGGATTTTGATTCACGGCTGATTGTCCCGTGCTCGGCCATGTTTGTATGCAAAGAATTGAATCACATGCCAAAAGTTTCAACCTGGTCAGTAAGCCACCCACCTGATCAAGGCCTGTAAGCGCCGGCGCCGACGCTCTGACGCCGGTATGGGGTTCAGGTACTCAGGGGCGCGGTACTGCGACTTGCACACCTGCAACGACACCCAGTGGCGCAGCAGTGGCTTGTGTGCAGCAGTATACAGGCAGCCAGCGGGCTACCTTACCTTGCCTGCTCACCTCCTCGTCCGCTGTGATGCTAAATTCAACTACCACGACTGCTTACTACAGGCTCAGCTTAGCTCCTCAATGCCACACCCTAAACCCTCAGCACAGCCCTGAGCAGCTGTGGCCCATAGCCACACTCTGCACAGCGCGTGCCAGCAATGTGCCTGTCTTGCACCAAATCCGCCGCCCACCTCGCACATCTTGGCGCGGTGGTGCAGCGCCTGCTGTATCTGCGTCTGCTGCCACTCGCGCAGGCAGCGCTCATGCACCCACTTCTGCGTCCCGATGCAGCTGCACATGGCACCAGCAGCACCGCATCATGCGTGGTCCGCATGCAGGTGCATGCAGTTGGCCCTGCCAAGAAGGCTGGCCGAGTCATGCATGCAGCTCGCCCTACCGGCACGGCGCGATGAGGCTGCCACCATCGTCGTCGTCATCCTCCGCCCAGCACACCCTGCACACGGGCTGCTGCTGCTGACTGAGCTCCGCGCTGCTGACGGGCTCCTGCTGCGGCTCGGCCGCTCCCTCCGCGCAGTCTGTGCTGCCGTTGCTGCGTACAACCGGCATTGAGGTCCAGTTCCCTGAGCTTGGCAAGTCGTTGCAGGGAACCCTGAAGTCGCTGCCGATTCATCAGCAGTGTGGAACCGCCCTCGAAAAATTGCCACAGGCGCCCTGGCCCAAAGCATCATGCAGCGTGCACCTGAACCCGGAGGGCAGGCTGGGAGCCTGCGTCAATAAAAATCCCTGTCAGTTTTGCGTTACTGTTTCTTTGTTTCTTTCATAACCACAACACAAGGTCTTGCGCCAGACTGTTTGGCATCTGGCAGTGAATATCCAACACACTCGCGTGCTCGAGGCGGCTTTTTCGGCGGTGCTGACTATGCAAGGCCTACTGCATGTTGCTGCATGAGCAGGTGCGCTCTGAACGTTTGCAGCTGCCGCCGGGGCAGAGTCTGCTGCAGCATCCAGTCTCGAGGAGGCTGGAAAACCAGCAGCAGCAGCTGCAGCATCTGAAAAGGAGGGGCCAGAGGCGCGCACACAGGAGTCTCAGCAGCAGAAAGCTTCCACCGAGGAGAGCAGGGCTGTGATAAGCATTTTGAATAATGTTACAAGTTACAAGGCTCAGCTTGCAGCTCTGCAGGGTAGACCAACCGCCTGCACCCTACATTCATCGCGAATCTAATTTGCAGTGACAGGGGTGCAGACGTTGCAAACAGCGCCACACTCTTGCCACATCCATGAGCCCCATTGGCAGTCAGATTCCAACGCACAACCAAAACTTGACTTTCAGGCCTATCCTTTGCAGGAACCCCTGCCCATGTTGATCGCTGCTTGCACTCGCTCCCTAGGGAGCAACCTGCGCATTCGGACAGGCTCCATCAGTACTTGGCGTTCACGGGGTCGGACAGGTCCTTGAATGGCAGGTAGTCCTCTGGGAAGCCCTTGCCCTTGGCCGGCACGTACTGCCACACTCCCATGGGCAGCTGGTGCAGCGACGGGCCCCTGCTCAGCGACCAAGCCTCCCAGGCAGCGACAGACGCAAAGCTGATCGCCACCTCGTACGTGCCGTCCTGAGCAGTGGTTTCGATTGCACCGGCAGGACCCTGGATAGTGAGGCCTGTGAAGCCCTCGGTGCGCTGCAGCGCAGCCTTGCGGCTGCCGACGGCTGCCAAGAACTTGGACACGAGCTGACACAACATGCATTCAGGAAACAGGGCAGCAGCTGGTGTGAGTTGAAGAGCTGAACATAATTTTCTTGGCAGAGACAGGTGCTTGCTGGCCCTGTCCCAGTGTCTGCCCTCACCTGGCCAGGCACCCAGTACCGGTTGGTGTTGGTGAAGGGGCCCTGCGGTGCAGCAGTAGCAGCCTCAGCAGCAGCCGACTGCTTGGGCTTTGGGGCGGCTCCGGAGGCATTTGATGCGGGTTGCGTGCCCTGGGCGCTGGTAGGAGCGGCTTGCTTGACCGAGGGCACCGCCCCTGCGTGCTGCTGGCTCTGGTGCTGGCCCTGCGCAGCGCGCCATGCTGCAATCCAGGCCCGTGCCTGGAGCACGTTATCCAGGACTGGGCTGGAAGGCGCACTGCTGACGCTGACGGGCGACGGCGGCTGCACCTGCTGCTGACTCGCCCTCCAGGCAGCGATCCATGCCCGTGCGGATGCAACGTTCCCTGGCACCAGGCCGCCATCATCACCGCTGCCTACAGTGCTGATGCTCGCTTGACCCCTCTGTTGCTGCTGCTGCGTGACCCGCCATGCAGCAATCCAGGCACGGGCAGCAAGCACATTTGCCGGCACGGACACGGGCGATGGCTGAGCTGGCACGTGCGCAGCTAGCTTGCTGTGAAGCACGGCAGCCTCCTCTGCCAGAGCCTTGAGGTTGACCAGCAGCTTGTTGGCCCTCAGCTTTGCAGCATCCATGGCTTCGCTGCTCCGGTGATGCAGGAAGGTGGCCAGGTCAGTCGCGCTGGAGCCAGGTGGACCTTTTCTGTTGCACCCCGGGCAGCTCCCCGGGCAGCTCCGATTGCGAGGGCGCAGCCGATGCTGCCACTCCTAGCACTCACCTGGGCTGCTCCCGCTCGTCAGGTCGGTAGCGAAGTATCGACGACTGTTGCGTCTGACGTCGGCGCAGAGGCAGGGGCAGCCCTCGAGGCGCCTGCAGCGAGAGCCGGTGGCAGGGCGATTCGCTCGTGAGAGCTTCATATCAGGCGCGTGGGCGCGTCAGGCAACATCCAGGGCGCGCTGTGCAGCCCACCATCGGGCTCCTCGCCTGGCCTTGGCATGCAATGGCGCTCCTGCGCGCCAACATTGCTCCTGATACTGTTTTGGCAGCGCTGCTCAACTGGATTTGCCACCAGCTGCCTTGCACGACGTCGAAGGGTGAAGGATTCGGGTCGGTGTGGGTGGGTGTGGGGTGAACTTAAACTCCACCAGAGCCCCTTGTCAATACGCTCAGCGCCACCACCATGCAGGCACTACCAAGTAAACCGCTGACCAGGCGGCGGCGTGCATGTCACGGCTGTGGTCGCGCCTTGGTGATTCCGCGCCGCACAATATTGGCCAGAACCAGCAGCAGCAGCGGCAGGGCGGATGTCGTGGCCATCGGCAACATCTGTCTGGACGTGGTCATTCCAATGGAACAGCTGCCACCTGCAGACACAGAAGTGCGCCGGCGCCTTCTGGACCAGCTCACCCACGCACCACCCAACCAGGTATCTTACGTGCTTCACATGCAGGGAGGTCGGTGCGTCATGCAGCCAGTCATCTAGACGTTCATTTGCAACACCACAGTCACAGCTTCTTCAGCTTCTTCTTGCTGACCTGTGACAGCACTTCAACCCCGCCGTTTCCTGCAACCATGGCCAATTGACTGTGCTTTGCAGGATGCATGGGAGGTGGGCGGCAACTGCAACTTCATGATTGCGGCCGCACGGCTTGGCATGCGCGTGGGGTCTGTCGGCCACATCGGCCCCGACACTTATGGCCGTTACGTGGCTGATGTGCTCCAGGTGGGATTGGGGTTGGAGTTTCAAGAGAGAATGCGGAGATGGAAAGGGAGCGGGAAGGGGGTAGGTGTTCTGGCAGGAAAACGTGAAGTAAATCGGTGCAACTGAATCAGTGGTAAGCCACAGGGCACATCGTGCAGAAGCTGATGTCTTCCTGACCGCCCGGGCACCTCTGTGACGCTGCTACACTAATGCCAGCTTGTTTGGCTTACGTTGGTGACAAATGCTTTGTCTGCTTTGTGCAGGTTGAGTCCATAACGGACAACCAGCCAATCATTGGAGCAGACAGCGGGCTGCTTGATGGCACGCTGGTGTGCTTTGTTCTCGTTGACCCCAACTCACAGCACGCCTTCAGTTCACGGTGGGTTAGTGTGAGCAGCTCACTTGAGCTTCATTCAATCCATCTTGACGCATATAACTGCAGACAGGTGCCGCGCTGCGCGTTTCATGGGGGTTGATTGAGATGCGCAATTGCGCAAGCTCTTTCTTGGTGTCAACTTGCAAGCCCCCTCCATTGCACACACGTTGCAGGTACGACTTTGGGCCCTGGCCGCTGCTGCAGGGCATGACAGCGCTGCCCCCCAGCTCCCTGCAGCTGCTAAGGGAGACGCGTGCCGTGTTCACCAACGGCTTTGTGTTTGACGAGCTGCCTCTGGACGTGGTGCAAGTGGCGTGCCGCGAGGCAATACAGGGAGGCGCAGCCGTGTTCTTTGACCCAGGTGGGAAAGGGCCATTGAAGGGACCTAACCATTCCCTCCTCCTTACAGCAACATCAAGCGGCGCAGCTTGCACTGGATGACCCCGTGGTTAAAATGAGTTATCTGTGCTCAGGGATCGTGCCTATTGTGCCTGTGCCGTAAATTTGCTGCTGCACCAACTTGCTCCTGCGCGGATGATCAGGGCCGCGCTGCTTCACCATGATGGAGGGAAGCAGGAGGGGCGCGCTGGAGACGATGATGGACCTCAGCAACGTGGTGCTCATGACTGAGGTGGGTCGGGTGATCGTGGCGCAAGCTTGTGTGGCACAGGCGGACGGCTAATGGCAGCAGGGCAGCAGGAGCGAGGCATTACTTCGGGTTAAGCTGATCATGACCTTCCCGCTTACTTGATCAAATGCTGTAATTCCAATCAGCAGCATCAGTAAAAATAGCTGCCTACGCCGCTGTGTGTTAACAGGAGGAAGCGCGGACGGTAACGGGGCATACGGACCCTGAGCTGGCGGCCCGCTGGGTGCTGGCGAGACCAGGGGCACGCACAGAGTGGGCGGTCGTGAAGCTGGGGAAGGAAGGCGCGCTGCTGCGAAGCAAGGCGGAAGGGCGGTCATACCGCATGGCGGGTCTGCAGGTGGGAGAGGCAGGAGGTGGGGTACTGGCATCGAGGGTGCGATGGGAGCAGGGGGGAAGGAGAGGGGGCGCGGGGTCATTGCATCAACTACCGCAGCAGTGTACGTCGCCTGCATTGCCATCCCACTGACACTTTTCTGCTGGCCCTGCGATGCCCATACATCTGCTTGCGGATCACGTTCTCATGTGTGCAGGTGCAAGTGCAGGACACTGTGGGGTGTGGCGACAGCTTCGCCAGCGCCATTGTGCTAGGCTACATCGCCCGCCACCCCATCCCCGCTACGCTGGCGCTTGCCAACGCCGTGGGCGCCGCCACCGCGACGGGCCGCGGGGCGGGGCGCAACGTGGCAACTGCTGAGAAGGTGACGGCGCTGCTGCTGGCAGCGGCGCGGGACGGGTCGAGACCGCAGGAGCAGCGGGCGGCGTTCGAGGCGGCTCTAGGTAACCTGCAAGAGCTGCGGAGCATGGCCGGGCAACCGCTAGTCGCCTGATGGCGGGATGTATTGACATAAGCAGTTGTTGCCAAGCGCATTACATGACAACGGCAGGCAGGATGCATTAGGGCTACCCCGGTGGATGTATACACAGTAGCCTAGCAGCACTGTAACTGTCATGACCCCGAAATCTTGTCTCCAACTTTCTGTTTCCTGCACAAAATTTTCTTCATTTGCCTTTTCATTTTGAAAACTAGGAAGTATGGTGATCAAAGGTTGGCATCAGAACAATGCACTCCACTGCTTTTGGGTATCTCTCATTCTGGTACACGATGGCACATGATCACGTCACCTGTCTATCAGAAGGATATGCTGACGCAGCAGACATCCCCAAGAGCCTCTCATGCAGCTGGCTGGCGCATCGTGCCTGCACTCTGGCCGCCACCAGTCTGACGCCCCTGACTTGCCCGACCTGCATTTCCTGCAGCTTTGTGCTTGCGGATGAGGCCATCCTGCACAGTAGGCAGGCAATAGCTTGGTTCAAGTACAAACGTCAGCATAGCCCTGCAGTATGCAGCACGCAGTTCAACTTGGCTCTTTGGTAGCAAGGTGTGGCATACCGCTCACCATGGAGCCAATGTAGTCTCCCTCCATCACTGCCTGCTCCATGCTGACGTCGGGGATGGCATACCAGCACCAGCCATCCTCAATCATCATCGAGTTGAGGCCACGCTGCACCCGGAAGAAGCCCACCTGCACACGTAATGCATGATGAAACACCAAGCAATCAAAGCTCTATGAACAAGAGCCACTCGTAGCCCTTTCTGCACCTTTGGAGTGTTCAATCCTCACTGAGATGAATGAGCATTTTTCCTGCTCCCTTGAGGCGGCCATGAAGCGCAGTGGTGACGGCCACGGCATTGCTTCCCGACGCAAACTCATACCCCTTGCTTAAGGCACAAGGACCCAATTGTTTTGAGCCAGCTTCCCCTCCAAGCCGCCTTGCTTGCCCACCTGGCCCCAGTAGCTGCCCCACGAGTTCCTGACAATCCAGTAGGGCAAGCCGTCTTCCTCGCCCCAGCCAACCACTTCCACATCATGGTCCACATCGTCACCAGTCAGCGAGGTGTCGTTGTAAATGCCTGCAGGGCGGATAAGTGCAAAGTACGACGATTATCTTCATCTTTATCTTCAGTCTCTTATCTTCAGTACGACGATTATCTTCATCTTCTTATCTTTATCTTCAGTCATTTTACCTGAACATGACCTTGCTTCCATCAGTCTGCAGGAGCCTGCCCATACGCAGGTGAGCATGAGCATCGTTCACAATCACCCGCTCACACCTCTACCCCTGCATAACGTGACCATGGAACAACGCTGACAGCGTAAGCACGCCACACCAGGAACTTAGATCGACAAGGTCACACCGTTGTCGCACTGTGGCAACCTTCGCCTCACCGCCATCGTATCCATAGTCAAACTTGTCGTCGCAGGCGACTGCGCACACAATGGGGCCTCGCTGGTAGATCTCGCTCATCATCAGCTCCACGCTCTCCTGCACGTTGTCTGTGCCCACCTGAGGGCAGTCATGGGGAACACCGCTGAACAGCGGCTCAGATCTTTATCACCATGATTACTCAACCTTCCACCTGATCAACTTCAGATGCTCAGATGCTTGACACTGGCCTGGCGTAGCAGGGGCTGCTTCTGCGTTGCTCGTTGCAGCTCAACGTTGACGCTGCCTCACCATGCCGTGGCTGACAACCCTGTACAGGATGGGCTGCTTGATGCCCCAACAGTGGTACTCGTTGGGCTTATCACGACGCGGCATGCAGTTGCGGCACAGATCTGGCATCACAGAGCAAAGGAACGAATCAGAGTGGGCGCATCTGGCCAAGGGTGGCTCTGCATGCTCAGGCGGCAGCAGCATTGCATAAACGTGCAAGCAACTCACTGGATGTTGAGCAATGGTGCTTCTCTTTGGTGAGGCCTGTTGGCGGCGCTGACAGTTGCGTGTGGTCAGTTGCAGCGTATGGCCTGCACATCATGCCACAGTCAGGCACGTTGTTACTGGCAGTGCTCTGGTATCCCTGCTTTGCCCGGGCGGCGCCACAATAGGAAGCGCGCCACAACAGGAAACGCTCACAGGCACGTCTCGTCGGGCAGGCCGTACTGCTCCATGTACTCCAGCACGTCCGGCACTACACCGCCGTCGCAGCCGTAACCCAGGCCCCTCAACGGCGCACAGTTCAGGAATGTCTGTGCCACACAGGGAAACAAGGGACGTTGTCGCAAGTCATGCATGTTAGGTATACCTGTCCTGACCCTGAGCGGCATTCTGAATGAGCTAAATAGGCTTAGCATGATGCTGATGCTCAATTAATACCAGACGCGGTTGTGCCCGCCCTGCCACCTGATAGTCACTGCTACACAACCAAGCCTCTGCTGCAACTGTGCCCTGCCTGACCTGGCGGCCCAGCATGACCCTGGAGCGGCCACGTGTTGCAATGCTGATGCGGTCTTGCACCATGCTCAGCGTGCCATGGACATAACAAGATCCACAGTACTGCGGGATGTGCTGGTTCCTGCACAGGGTTCCAATCGGACGGCGTTGCAGGCACCAAGCACAGGCCAGCATGTTCATATGCCTGCTGCATCTGGGGATGCATGAACGAGGTGCTCGTCGCACAAACTACAGCTAGCCCTCACACCATGAGGGCTGCAGTAACGAGGTGCCCTCCAGGCCTGCAATGCCCGTCACGTTGGCCCAGCTGAAGTGCTTGGGCAGCTCATGTGCTGCCAAGCGCGGCGCCGGCTGGTGGTTGTGGAAGCGGCGCTCCAGCGGGATGAGCTTGCGCGGGTGCGCCCTGCGTTGCCCAAGGCATCCCGCGCGCGCCTCGCCCGCCAGCAGCACCAGCAGGGTGATGAAGCAGGCGGCGCGGATGCTACAGGTGGATCGCACCATATCAGCGGCGACTATGGGGAAGGTGCATGTTCATAAAGATGCTGCAGTGCTGTTGCAGCAACATCACGAAACTGTCCACACCACCTAATCTGACTGAATTGAACCTGGATTGAAAGTGCAAGAGAAGAAAATCAAATGCATTTGTGAATGTGCCTCACCAAGATTGTCACAACCAGGTGAATAAACCGCTATGACACATGATGCTGCTTGCATTGCTCACGACGCAGCTCCCTGTTGCAGTGGTGCTGGTAGTACTCAACAGGCATATCATATACACACGCACATGTGTTGCACGCCATCACCGTCCGCTGCGTGCCGGTCAGCAGGCAATGGACTGCCGTCTACTCCTGCATCTGCTGCACACGGCCGGTGCGAAAGAGACAGCCTGCATGTGTGCGGCAGAGCATGGATGAAACAACTGCCCAGTACATTATCTATGCCCTTACTATGCTGGCAAACGTGCTGCTGCATCTGCTCTTGCGATCCTTCTCGTATCATGAGCATCGGCTCACAGTGTCAGCCTGACACGGCGCTACACATCAAGCATACGCCTGGCGGCCGAGCATTACACGGGAGGAGGCTTTGGTTTTGATGCTGATGCTGCACGCCCTGGTACCATGCAGGTAGCATGATTCATGCTGCATGAACCAGAGTGGATGCACTGCAGACCCATAGTCTTGCAAACGCATGTGCTCAGGTGGCTCCCTGTCGGAGCCTCCCACACCAGCTGGGCTGTGGCCGCGTGTGCGGTCTGGACCCTGTCACGGCACCGCAGGCACATGCATGATCATTGCTCGTTCCACATGTTACCTGTATGGCATCCAGCAGATTTCACCCAAATGCTGCAGGCACTTGACAGGCTGGTCCAGGCTTTGCATCCGCAGCGTCTATCTGGCGTTGCTAATATCAGGTGTGAAGGGTTCCACACTCTGCAAATGCACTGCGAGCTGGACAACATTACCCCTCCTCCTTGCCAGGCCCTGCTCGCAAAAATGCAGTCCGTCAGCTCCCTGCGCACCTCGGCCTTTTGCGGCAGCACAGTCCACCCTGCTGCCGCCCGTGCCAGCGGCGTGGCCTCTCGCGCCCCCGTCATGGTGCGCGCGGTGCAGAACCTGCAGGGAACCGTCGTGTCCACTGCTATGAACAAGACCGTGGTCGTGGCCGTCGAGAGGCTGGCGCCGCACGACAAGGTGCGTGGCACAGCAGCGCAGAAGCAGCGCGAATAGAGGCAGTGGATGCACCAGTTCAGCGGATTGCTCCCAGCTGCCGGGGGGGCACATGGGCAGGAGGCCTATATCCTTACCCGTGCGCCACACACCACATCTGCAGCACGTTGGACAATACTTCTCGGCACGACTCGCTCACTGTCTGCTGCATGCCCTGCACCATGCATCTGAGGGCAGTACTTCAAGCGCATCCGCCAGACCAAGCGCTACATGGCGCACACTGAGGACTCCAACCTGGCTGTTGGCGACTACGTCAAGCTGTCTGGCTGCCGGCCACTCAGCAAGAACAAGCGCTTCACCGTTGCTGAGGTGCTGCGCAAGGCCAACTAAGCACCTTCAGCATGGAGCAGCGTCAGCAGCAGCAGCGGCGGTGGTAGCAGCCCTTCACAGCAAATGTGGTCAATCATCCTGGTGCAGTACCTCTCAGACCTCAGTGCAGGGCCTGTGAGGGGGTGCAAGCAAGGAGCAGGTGTATCTCCAGGTGTGGCGGTTTTGCCCCTGCAGCTGCACCTGGTATGGGCCTGTGCATGACAGGATCGGGTGGCCTGGTGCTTTTCCCTTTGCTCTGGCTCCCGACCTGTTGGTGGACACCGGAATGGAAGCTTATGCATCAGTGTGTTACATGGTGCTGAACAACATTGTTCCTTCTTTAAGCAATGGGGATGGTGTCATGGTGTAAAACCCCAAAATTCACGCCTGGGTCTATTGGATAGGACACTTGTCCTTCAGCTCCTTTGGCAGGTCGTCCATGTCAGGCATGTCAAAATTCCCAATGTCATCAGGGTCGCCGGTAGCGCCCATAAGGCCGTCAGGGCCGCCAGGCATCATGTCATCCACGATGGCACTTGGAGGATCACCATAGGTTTGCATCTGCAAGGCAGCACCAATGAGGAGGCAGAAGCTCAAGCGGTTGGCTGAGCGGCACAGAGCACACCTGTTTCACTGTCACCAAGCAGGACGCCAGCGATCAAGAGGTTTTGCAACTGTTAAGGCAGCAAGCTCCTTGTAGACAAGCCGTGCTCACCTGTTGGATGAGGTCAGTAAGGCGCGCAAAGTTTGAGGGATCCTCTTCATACTGCTTGCACACTGCCTGGATGCTCGCATACTGCGCCGTGTACCGCTGCAGGTCCTCTGCTGACAGTGACGACTTGTTGGCCTCAAGCCATGGCGGGTACTTGTCGCTAATGTCCTGCAACATCAACACCGACACACAACGTTGTCACGCTCCATTCGCCCAGACATATGCGTATTCAGCATGCATTCAGCACAGCCTTGCGCACGCCAGACAGGCAGGCCATAGCATTCCATGCATTCCATTCCCTCAAGCCTTGTTCAGCACCTCTGCCTTCCCCTCACCCTCTCGCCAGGCATCTACTGAAGTACTTACCTTGAGTGGACCGTACAGCACCTCCTTGCTCAGCAGGTTCTGCATGATGTAGTCCACCATGACGCCCATGCCACCCCCAGGTCCACCGCCTGCGCCGCCTGCCCCGCCCACTACGTTCAGCATGCCAAACAAGTCCCCAAACAGCCCGCCCCCGCTGGCTCCTGGAGCGGACGCAGTGGCTCCGCCTCCGCTGCTAGTCCTCTCACCCCTGGACACCTTGGACTGCTGCTCTACTGTCTGCTTGGTCTGGTCTGCCAGCGCCCTGAGTGCCGCTGACCTGTACTGCGGCTGTGCGGGTAACCCAGACCCTGCGTCGCTGCTCGCACCAGCGGTAGCACCTGCTGCTCTGGCTGCAGCTGCCTCAGCCTCAGCTGCCTGCAGCGCTCGCTCGGCCAAGCCACGCAGTGCAGGTGAGGTGAACTCGGATGCATCTGGCAGCCCTGAACCAGACGGGTGCTGCCCTGCGCTGCCCTGCTCGTCACTGCCACCAAGGTCTGCGGCAAGGAACGGAGCAGGACAAAACATCATCAGGTGCAGGTGCGTCAGGTATGACAGCCCCCAGTTTCAAGTAGGCCTTTCAGCTGGTGCGCACCTAGGCCCGACTCCTCCATCAAGCGCATGATCTCATCTGCCAGCCGCTGCGCCTCTGGGCGCAACACAGGCTGCTGTTCATGGGCCTTCTGTTGCTTCTTGCTGCGTGCTGGCAGTTGCGGCATGCCGCCCAGGGGTCGTTGCTGAAGAGGCGAGGGGCCTGGTGATGACGTGGCGGTGGAGGTTGTGGCAGCATCCGCAGCAATAGATGGCACCTTACTGGTGCGAGGTGGCAGGGTTGGCCCACTGACATTGCCTGGTAATGGCTCTGCAGGGCCTGGATCTGGGAACAGGGTGCATGGTGGTGGGGCAAGGTCTGCCATCACCTGCTGCTGCACTTGCTGGTTCTGCTGAGTGGTGGCTTCCTCGTCCTCAAAGTCTCCAAGCGCGTCGGCTAGCAGCGCGTCCATTTCAAACGCGAGGGCGATCACCTGAACAACAACGTCCTCGCCAACTTCCTGGCCCTCACCTTCACACTGCAACGAAAGACCCTTCGACGAGCCCCTTTCCCTTCCCTGCTTGAGTTAGAAGCTGCATTGAGGTGGCATTTGGTGACTGCCTGCCTGGTGGAACGCGCTGGTCAAAGCACGTTGCGACCATTTGGCAAGCGGTGGGCGCTGGTCACATCCCTGCAGGCAGTGGCGACGACGCATCGAGGTCATGCAGTGCCTTCCCAGCCTGTCGTCGGCGTGCACTACCTCGTTAGTGGCACATGGCGCTCCAGGACATGAGCATGACGGAGTTGTGCTCCTGGGCCGCGCAAAGGGAGGGGCCAGCAAGCAGATAGTGAGCCACAGCTTGACGACAACCCTGCTGGGCTACATGCCTGCCGGTAAGGCGCTGCTCTCTTCTCTGGACTGTACAGCAACCACGCAACTGCCTTGCCAGCCACCAGAGTCTGACTGCCAAACCTTTCCACCTGCGGTCGTGCAGCGCTGCGCTGGGTGATTGCGGCCTGCCAGATGATTGTGTTCGTCATCCTGCTGCTTCCAGGCTTCATGCAGGTGCGCTAGGATGGAGGGGGGTTGTGGCACAGACTTTGTGCACTGACAACCCATTGCTGTTCTCAGCACCTCTGCATATTGTTTTGGTGCGTACGCAGTTAGTGGCCTGGTACATCTTCTCCAGACGCATTGCACGTAACGTGCGCTATGGGACTGGTCCAAGGCAGCACCTCGACCTGTACTGGCCTCCAGGCGCCAGTCGAAAGGTTGCCAGCGTCGAGTCGAACAAGATGCCAGTCGTGATCTACATCACAGGTATGCACTTCATGACTCGTTGAACGTTTCAGTGAGATCGCCAGTGATTTCAAACAGCTGAGAGTTGTGTTTGGTGCCAGTAAAACACTGGATGACTTGCTGGCGCCTGCGCGCTGCACCTTTTGTCACAGGTGGCGCGTGGATAGTGGGCTACAAGGCGTGGGGGGCGCTGCTTGCGCAGCGGCTCAGCCAGCAGGGCGTGATCGTGGCGTGCATCGACTACTGTAACTTTCCACAGGCAAGGGATGGGGTATGGGCATCGCCTGCAGTAAGGCTGGGACACCCCACAGGGCATTGCTGTTGTTGCAAGCCCAGCAGCAGGGGCTCCAGCAGGCTGCTTATGCTGTAGCTGCTTATTTTTCCCAACCACATGCGTTGCAGGCGAGGGCGAACAAGATGCTGGAGGACGTCAACACAGGCATCGCCTGGGTCATGGAGCACATTGCGGACTTGGGTGGTGACTCGAGCAACGTGACACTCGTCGGGCAGTCTGCAGGGGCACACCTGGGCTCTCTTGCTCTCTTCCACCAGGTGCGAGCACATTTGCTCTCAAGGCACTTAAACGGCAGCTACCTTGCTTGTGCGCCAGGAGTGTGCTTCTTCTCAGGGTGCACAGGCAGTGAAGAGTTGTGCCGCTGGCCCTTGCTGAATGCAGACTGAGCAGGCAGTTACAGGCAAGGCATCTCCCTTTGCCTCTCCAGTCTGGAGTCCAGCAAATATGCGCGCCTTCGTGTCGGTTTCCGGCATTTACGACCTTCCAGCGCTCGCAAACCACGTGGAGGGCAGAGGCCTGGGCAGGTGAGGCGCAGGGGCTCCGCTTAATAAGTTTGTGTGAGGACAGGGCGCCAGCATGGTACTGTGCGACTGTGCGCACAGTATGACAAACGCGGGTGCACTTGAAGACGCGGCTTTCTCAACACACGTATCCTGCTTCTGACGCAGGGCTTGGGTGGAGGAGGTGATGACGATTGATGGCAAGCCTGCCATGCAGGAGCTGTCGCCGCTGATGGCAGTCAAGAAGTGGGCGCCCGGCATAGCGTGAGTCTGAGCGCTTGCAGCACAGGGCTTGGTGTCATTACAGGGACTCCTTGGCATTCTGTCTCAATACAGCAAGCCATTCATTATTTTTACACGTGCACGCGATGGAGAATTGAGCTGTTCGTCAAATGTTTGCTTGCGTACCTATGCATCCTGCAGTGACCAGCTGCCGGAGATCGTGTTCATCCACGGACTGTCAGACCAGTCGGCGCCGCATGTGGGCGCGATTGACCTGCACCGCACGCTCAAGGCTCGGCGCGTGCGCTGCAGCCTGCTGCTGCTTGAGGGCAAGGGCCACACCAGCCTCATCCTGGAGGGCGCCATGAAGGGTGGGCCGGACCTGCTGGCGCAGCAGGTGCTGAGCGTGGCTGCGGGCCACGGCGAGGTGGTGCTGCACCGCCGCCTGAACCTGGCCTACCTGTGCGACTGGGCAGAGTGGATCTGCCCTTTCTGATTGCTTGTTCCAGGGTCAGGGGATGTCGTACCGAACACCTGCTTGTTCCACTGGCCACGCTGCATATGCGCCTTTCCAGCTCACTTGCCTGCTCTTGAACATAGGTAAGTTAGGGGGAGAAGAACCAGCCCACATGCTACCTGTCCGGACTGCTTGTACATTTCATGTTTCAGTTTTGCTTGCGTGACCCCAGTAGCCACCTTCTGAGCTGGTATTTTTCAAGTTGCTCAGGAAGTCGTAACCAGCCCACAGGCTACTTTTAAATTGCTGTTTCATTTACGGTCTGATTGCTGCAGCGTGTGCCTAATCTTGCTGACGCCGCATGCGCAGCGTGTTTCTCGCCACAGCTTTTTTCGTTTGGATTTCGAGTCCCAATTCTTTCAGCTGCCCTGTTTGTATTGATTTCAGTGCTCTGCCCGTGCCGTGGCCCTGTGGTGGCATCAGGTGCCTGAAGAAAAAGACCAGTGAGAAGTGTGAAGGGACCCTTGGTGCACTCCTTCTGCCCTGCCAACACTCCACCAGCCACAAGCCTTGTCTGTTCGCGCTGCGCTTTGCAACGCATTAAGCGACCTCGCTCGTGTTCGTCGACAACACGCGGTGCAGCATGGAGCAGCAATGCCCCGTGGACAGGGCCCTGTCGCGCTGCCCCTTCCTGCACAACCTTTGCGAAAAGGAAGGCCGAGCATATGCTGCTTCATTCGCGCTGAACCCGCTGGCGCCCGCGCGCAGCAGCTCCCGAGAGCTTCGCAGGCGTCCCGTCCTGGAGGAGGAGCAGGACCTGGCAGCTACGTTTCGCCTTTTCCATGGCCGTGACACGGGCGTGTTCCCGCTGGCTTCGCTTAAGGGCACGTCGGGATGCGTTGTTCCAGCACCGGCATCGGCACCAACATCAGCAACGCTCAGCGGCTTGAACACCGCCTCAGCAGCCCGCTGCCCGTTCAGCGCAGTCGCGGAGCCGCCCACGGCACCGCTGTTGTCACTCGCTCAGCCAACACCCAGCAGGGCACCACCCATGGGTAGCAACCCCCTTGCTGGTGCTCCCTTTGCAACGCTCAGCCTGGGCATGGTGAGTTGTTGCAGGGCTGAAGCACATCTGCTGTAGCTACAGCACGGTGGTGCATCAGGGAAGTGGCATGCAGTTGCTCAATGGCCTGCCTAACCGATTACCACCCTGGTGTGCCATGCCATGCACAGCCGGACTTTGGCGAGTTCCTGACACGCCTGCAGCAGGGTCAGCCCAAGCCCAAGCCCAAGCCCAGCACCCGGCGTCCGCCCAGCAACCGCCCAGACATCAAGCCCTCAGCCACAGGCAGCACCAGCATCAGCCAGCCGCCCAACATCTCGCCTGCCCCACCACCGGGGCCAGCGCCCGCACCTGGGCCGGCTGCGGTTGGCGGCGCTCAGTCAGGAGCGCTGTGCCCTCTGCGCAAGTGGCTGGGGCCCTACGCAGGCATCGTCTTCAACAAGGCCGGCAACCTGCATTGCCCGGAGCCCATCGTGCGTGCTAGGGCAGCGCTGGCACAGACTCAGACTGTGCGCGCGCTGCGACCACAGACGCTTCCCATCAAGCTCATCGCCGTGGGCGCCATTGCAGCCGCCGCCAACGTGCCGTGCGGCATGTGGCGCGAGAACACTGACAAGTTCTCCGCGCAGTGGTTCCTGGCGGTGCATGCCACCATCCCCTTCATAGCCATGCTGCGCAAGGCCGTGATCATGCCCAAGCTGGCAATCGTCTGCACGATTGCCGCCGCGATCGCTGGGCAGGCGATTGGTGCTCGCCTGGAGCGTGAGCGCATGCGCCAAGCTGCTCCGATGGTGATGGATGCGGAGGACAATGGACTGCATGGCGGTCAGAGCAGGGTTGCAAGGCTGCAGCGGCCAGGAGTTGAGGTGGCAGTTGCAGCGGCAGCCACGGTGCCTGGGTCCAAGCGAGTCAAGGCCTTCCGCACCCACCCTGCAGCCAGGGTGTTGGTGTCCACAACAGGCAGCGGCAGCAGCACCTCTAACGCAGTGGCAGCTGTGCCGGCAACCACAGAGCTAGGTCACCTGATGGAGGTTCACGTGGCGGAGTGGCGCATGGAGGCAGGGCGCAAGGGCGCAAAGCGTGCGGCGGCAGCCAGGCAGCTGCTGGCCCTGCCAGCTGCGGTTGCAGCACATTGACCACTGGTGCATGTTGGTGTGGGATCATGGGGCTGCAGTTTGGCTGCCATATGCCACCCTCGCATACCCGATCAACTGTCGTGGTGTGTTGCTTATGCACTCAGCGCTTATGCCTGGACCTGAAAGCTTGAGGCTCGGCTGTTTGTGGTATTGTAGGATGTGCGTCGCTCTGTTGTTGCTGCTTGGCATGTGTCGTGGGGCCACTTCCAGCCTTGAGCAACCCGCTTCCAGGTTTCTGTGCTTGCTAGATCCTTGTTACAGATGTTCACTGCTCAGCGGAACCGGCGCTTCTCCGACTGTGCGATTTCTGTTTTGCGAGCTGAGGGATGCAGGCATGAGGTTGCATGATAGGCATTTAATCCCAGGGATTATCTGCTTGATGTTGCTTGTGCAAGCTGCACACTGTGCAACAGGCATGCTGCCCGCAGCTGCGGCTCGAAGAACCGCCCACCATCCCCACACCTGGACCCAATTTCGTGGACAAACCCCAGGCAAGGTAGAAGAGCAACAGAGAGACAGAGGTAGCAGGGCTGCACCGGTGTACGCGTGATCGCGATGGCGAATCCCAGCAAGGATGTGCTGCTGGAGGGCTACCTGATGAAGAAGAAGCGCGACGACAAGAAGGGCCTGTCGCTGGTGCGCGATGTAGCTGTGCCTGTGTGTACGAGCTAACGAATCAGCTGTCAGTCAGCTGGACTTAGACCGCGCTGAGCTTCCGAGCACAGTCAGCGCGCGTGCACGCACAAGCAGGTCCCCCCCTCCCTCCTGCGCCGTGCAGGGCAGCAAGTACGGCAAGCGCTGGTTCGAGCTGACGGCAGAGCGGCTGGCGTACGCCAAGGACCCTGGCGAGCTGAAGCTGCGCTCCAAGAATGTGGAGGTGTTCGATCTGGAGGACATGCAGTATGTCAAGAGAGCCAAGGTCAAGCTGGAGGTGAGGGACCCCGCTGAGGGCAGGGTCCGCTATGGCTGCGTGGGATCAGTGTTGAAGCGGTTGAGCATGCACCTGCATGCATTGCACCTCAGCAGGGGTGAGCAAGTTCGTGACATGTTCCATGCAGCACATTCTGCTGTCTATTTCGCATGCACACTGTACACGCCATGCTGCTGCCATGCCTGCCACTGCCTTGCCCCGGCCCTGCAGCTGCGCTTCCCCTCGCGCGTGCTGCGGCTCAAAGCTGACACAGCAGAGGACGCGGAGCGCTGGGAAGATGCGCTGAAGAAGGCCAACATGATGAAGGTGCATGGCGGCGGCATCAACATGCTGCAGCCCAAGTCTCCCATAGTCAGCACAGCAAGGGTGAGTCTGGCATGTGCTTGGAGACAGGGGGCTGTCACTGAGGAGGTTGGGAGCAGGCACACCTGTTCTGATAGTAGGGAGCTGGCGGTGCCAGGTGCGGGCTGGGCGCATGAGGTGGGATGGAGTGCAGTGCATCAGTGGACGGCTGCGGCAGGCATCAGGGGACCGCTGCGGCAGGCATCAGGGGTCCGCTGCGTTAGGCATCAGGGGTCCGCTGCGTTAGGCATCAGGGGACAGCTGCGGTAGGCATCAGGGGACAGCTGCGTTAGGCATCAGGGGTCCGCTGCATTAGGCATCAGGGGACAGCTGCGTTAGGCATCTGGGGACCGCTGCGTTAGGCATCAGGGGACCGCTGCGTTAGGCATCAGGGGACAGCTGCGGTAGGCATCAGGGGATCGCTGTGTTAGCGGAATCTACTGTTGTTCTGTGCTGCTACGCCATGTCGAGCGTAATGCATTACGTGCAAAGCACTGCCTGACACCTACCCTCCACAGCTTGTTCTGTGTGTGTGTGTGACGTGCAGCAGTGGCGTCCCACCGCGAAGTCTTTCTGCTGATGAGGGCCGTGCCTCCCCTCCACCCCCCTTCTTGTGATGCCCGAGCCTCGGCTCAAAAATCCGCATGAGCGCAGATAACGACAGTGAGGATTGCAGCAGACAGCCTCTCATGATCACACCCTGCTTCTCACCTGTTTGCACCCCCCTTACCCCTTGGCCTTCTTTAACGCCCCGCCTACCCTTCAGAGGGAGTTGACATGGCTCACCATTCAGGCGAACAGCGATGAGGACGAACGCCCTCTCATGGTCAAATTCTGCTTCTTACCCTTTTGCAACCCCCCTTGGCGTTAATTGGTGCCCGGTTCTCCTTCAGAGGGAGTTGACGCAACTCACTATTGAGGCGGACAGCGACGAGGACGAAGATGACAGCGTCCCTCTCACAGCAACAGCTCGCAGGGGGCAGGCCGCAGTCGCTTCCCCCAGCAGGCCCGCGCAGACACCAACCCGCGGTAGCTCGCAGCAAAACGGTGGCGTCGGCGGCTATGATGACGGTGGAAGGTATGGCCCCGCTTCGTCGCGTTCTGCGAGGCCGCCGCCGCTGCCGCTTGGTGCTCTTGAAGTGGACATGCAGGATGACGAGCATGCCCGGAAGCCGCCCTCACCCAGGTGGGGCTGCTGGGGGCTGCTATGGGGTGCAGGGTGCGGGATCCACGGGGGCCTCAACATGTTTTCACCGGTCCATCGGGTGGCAGCCATGACTGGGCAGGACACTCCAAAGCAACCTGCATCCCCTTTGGCCTCCTGCCTTACCTAGGTAGGTAGGCCATTCTGCACTTTGTAGGGCGCCACAAGGGCAATAACTATGTAACGAATGCGTGCAAACTGTTGTGTTCTAATTCAGTAGTCCTGGAGGTTGCTGCTCAGAGTTGCGACGAGGCAGGGGAAGTTGGTTTCGATCTTGGTCCCTTACTCATCAGAAGCCTGACCATGTGCACCGACGCGCTCAACGCGTCCCTTCCTCTCAGGTCGTTGCTGGCCAACCCGCGGATGGGGAATATGATGGTGACCACGCCTAGTGAGAGCGCCAAGACGCAGGGGCTGCCGCAGCCGTCGCCAAGCCCTTGGGAACCTCCAGCTGACCGGTCAAGGCTGCGTGCACCAGGTGAGGGGAGGCTGCTTTCTGTGCGACTGATAGCCGAGTTTCTCATCTCATCTCATCTCATCTCATCTCATCTCATCTCATCTCATCTCAT
>JAWZTI010000294.1:12583-31457 GCA_039880955.1 Chlamydomonas urium | reverse complement strand
CGGCAAGGGTCAGTGTGTGAGCGGGAGTAAGGCACCTGCTTTAGCAGTGGGAGTGCATGGGAGTGTAGGTTACGGCGAGGGTCAGTGTGTGAGCGGGAGTAAGGCACCTGCTTTAGCAGTGGGAGTGCATGGGGGTGTAGGTTACGGTGAGGGTCAGTGTGAAGCAGTGAGCTGCGGCTTCTTGCACATGTGCAACGTGGGTCCCCTGTGCCTGCACATATGATGATTTCAAGTTCCAAACCTGAACAGGCGCGCTGCATTTCCACCCATACAGGCGGCTGGGGCTTCTCGCAAATGGGCAATGCGAGCCCCTTGGGCAAGTCAATCATCGGGGGCATCCACGCCGTTCAGTACTTCAGGGGTGAGTGTTAGAGAGGACTGGGGTGAGAGCTTGGTCCATCGTGTGAGTGGGCCCCACTCTTGCGTAGGGCATGAAGGCGCGGGTGTGCCCGCGAGGGGGCTGATCCAGTGGGGCTAGGCTTGGGTGAGAACTAGGAGGAAGCAGAGGGTGGGAAGGGACAGCGCTGCATGTGCAGCATTTCATCATTTAGGGCGAGTGGGTGCCACTCTTGCGTGGGGCATGAAAGCGGGGTTGTGTGCGCGAGGGAGGCTGATCCAGCAGGGCAAGGCTTGGGGAATCGGTGGCCGTGGGGCCCGCGCAGCACATACAGTAGTAGTAGAGGTAGTAGTGATGTGTCTTACAGTCAAGCAGGGCGTCAAGAGGGCGCACAGAGGGGTGTGGTGCTGTGCGCCCCACGCTTGTGTTGCATGGGGTGTCTGCGTGTGCCTGCAGGATGATTAAGATTGCAAAGCTGGTGCAGCAGATTATCTCCTCACTGTGCTGGCACCTCCCCTTGGCAACTTCTGCCCTCACACTGCTCCCCACACCCCGCCTGACCTCCCCTCCCATCCCACACCCTGCCTGACCTCCCATCCCATCCCACACACTGCCTTCTCCCTTGACAACAGGCATCCTCATTCTGGTCAACACGCTAGTCATCTTTGTCAAACTGCTGTTTGGGTGAAGGACAAGCAGCACCAGAGCGCTCGGGATGAAGGTGACGCGGAAAAGGCTGATGGTCCCGTGCCACCTTTGACTTACTGGATGGAGCAAACCTGGGCAGGGGAGGGGTCCTATGCCCCCTCGCGGTGCTTCCAATCCTTGTGGAACACACCCGTACTACTCATCAACTTGCATTGTTCATTGCCGCCACCAAATCACAAACACCGATTGCAACGCATACTTGCTTGGATGCATGCAAGCTGAAAATGCTCCCCCGGAGCCGTTAGGACCAGGACCAGATTAATGTCCGTGTGCGGAAAGGCCATTCCAAACATGGCCTTGTGCCATGATGTGTACACGTATGTTGAGACTTCAAGAGGGCACAGGGCACCTGATTGTGCCATTTGGTGGCCTGGCCATCAGAGCGTTGACAAGTGCTCCTGGTTGTGCATGTTTTGCATCTTGCATCAACAAAACATGGTTTGGACATTCGTCCGGTGGCGGTGTTCAACACAAATAATTCAACTGTCCTTTGTCTTCTGCAGGGTGTGGGAATACCCGCCCGCCATGTGCGCCGAGCAAATGTGGCGGGCGCGCCTTAGTGCTTCTTGCCACGCGTCGACGGAGAACAACAGTGGTCCTGCCTTTACAAAGCGCATGTGTAGCGGCATTTAAGAACCGCGCTGGAAAATCGTGAGCAGCAGCGGCGCAGCCAGCTGTGTTCGACAGCCCTGTGCCCGTAGGAGGGCAGCGCAGTGCGCCGCAGTGCGCCAGCAGCGCATGCTAGACAGCTTGCGGTAATGCAGCTGGTGATTGCAATTGCGATGCCCTCGCGCACCTGGTACGGCAGCATGAAGCGTCAGTAGGCAGTCCGTGCATGCATGCATGCATGGTGCATGGTCACGGGCAGCAGCAGCAGCAGCAACAGCAGCAACAGCAGCAACAGCAGCAGCAGCAGCAGGAGCATCAAAATGGTCCTTAACATTTAATCTGGCTGTGGCGTTCAACCCCAAGACAGTGGCAGCAGCAGCAGCAGCAGCGGTGGCGGCGGAGACGGCAACAGCCATCATAGCAGTGTGAGGAATGGAAGAGCAAGTCAGCACTTCGTTTGACAACGACCTGGACAGCATGCAGCAGGCATGGAGTTCAGGTTAGAGCGGGGGAGGTTAAGGGAGGTGGTGGGGTACGGGATTTAGCAAGGGTGAGACAAGGGAGAAGGTACAAGGGCAAAGGGGCTAGGGGGAGAAACAGAGCGTGTGAGACAGGGAGAGAGGGAATGGCAGGGAGCGGGAACAAACGGGCCAGTATTTATCTTGCTTGAGCTGCACCACAACTTTGTAGGCCGGCACTTGAAGAAAGACCGGCAGCTGCTGCAGAATGGCGCACCTGTAAGGGAGTCCTATTTGCCCTTGCAGCGCCCGAGTATATGACTGACGTGGCAATGGCCCACCTTCCTCTCTGCCCCACTCCCCAACTCACCACCACTACAGGCCGGCGCTTGCTGCAGGGCCGGCAGCTGCAGAATGCTGTGACCAAGAACTGGACCTTCACCTACATCATCATCACCTTCTCCGTGGTGGTGGGCTCAATTGTAATGGGCATCATCGCCCTGCTGCTTTGGTACTGCTGGGGAGGCTGCAAGAAGAGCAAGGTGCACCCGGTAAGTGCTCATGATAGCGGTGGATCAAAGGCAACCGGGCTCGGGGAGGGTTGAGGGTGGCTGTTGCAATGGCAAGGTAGACCGCAACATGAGCCACCACAGCTCTCCCTGTCTGCCTCTTTTTGTCATTGTCATTGCACCCTTCCAATCTGTTGCCGTCCTGCTACCTGTGTGAGCCAAGCTCTCCCCTGTCAAAACGCTGCTAGTCTTTCTGTCCCTTTATTATTGTCAGGGTCCCCAGGCTGTGGAGTACACACCCTACGAACCCGGCATTGCCCCCCAAAAGCCAGCTACAGAGGCTGGGGCAGCGGGCGCGGCAGGGACACATGCACCCGCTGCTGGTCAGTCGCCATCAACAACGGTGCACGCAGCGCCGCTGCCGCTCGGCACTCCCCCGCCTCATGCAAGCGCCCCGCTGCCCCCGGGCCTGCCGCCGCCCTCGGCGGAGCAAACGACGCAACGTGTGTCAGCGGCAGGGGCCGAGCCCCCGGGCCGGCAGGGGGGGCGGGGACAGGATGATGATGATGATGAGGTGCGGGAGAGGGCGGCGGCGGTGGCAGCGGCGCGGCCGGTGATCCAGCAGATGCTGGCGTCTGCCGGTCCAGTCAGCTAC
Source organism: Chlamydomonas urium (assembly GCA_039880955.1). Taxonomy (NCBI): domain Eukaryota; kingdom Viridiplantae; phylum Chlorophyta; class Chlorophyceae; order Chlamydomonadales; family Chlamydomonadaceae; genus Chlamydomonas; species Chlamydomonas urium. Next base: position 28,181 of record JAWZTI010000294.1, on the reverse strand, counting down.
GGCGGCGAGCCCCCTGTGGGTGAGTGAATGATTGGTCGTATCAATTGAGCCCTATCAATTGAGCCCTATCAATTGAGCCCTTACTCTCGCGGCGGAGTGATTCAGCCTCTGGGCCCTTGCACTACACCCCTTTCTCCCCTGCTTTGATGCAGCCCCTGTCCCCTCTCTCTGAGGGACCTCAGCCAAAAATCTCATCCTGAATCCGCCCATGCGTGCAGGTGCAGCAATGGTGGTGGCGGGCGTGCCCCGCTCGCTCATGGCCGCTGCGGAGGCGCCGGCGCAGTTCCGGCCCTACATCAGCAACAATAGGCCTATTGGGGCTCTACCCTACGAGCGATTGGTGCTGGTGTCGTCGAAGGTCAACCAGCCGATGAAGGCAAGTACGGGTGGTGATGTTGAGAGGGACGGAGGCCACAGGGGGGAAGGGAGGCCCTTTTCATCCGAGTGGTGGAGCCTTGCAGCTGCACAGGCAAAATCAGTGAAAAATGGGCAAATCCTGCGAGTTGTGCCTATTTCCCTTCTTGCAGTACATTCTTCCTGGCCCCTCCTGCCTGCCCATCAGTTGTGACTGCCACCTGCATTCCTGATTCCTGTACTACCTTTCCATCAACTGCTCAGGTTGTGGAGGCGCTGCAACCCAACACGGCGGTGGTGGTATACGACTGGCGCAACAACACGCTGCAGGTGCGAATGGTGTGGGAAAGTGTGGGTGGTGTGGGTGACAAGGATAGCAAAGGCCGGGGTTGGGGCTGGGGGTGGGGGTGGGGCGCAGGGCAGGCACCAGGGCAGGTGGTGGTAAGGGGTTAAAAGGGGGCTGCAGCATGAGGGATGATGGGTGAGAGGAGGGTGCAGGCCAGGCACATGAAAACGGGTACAAAGAACAGAGGGAAGCCTCTTGCTGCCTTGCCATCACACTCTTTGCCTTGCCAAGTCGTGCCTGCACCTCCTGCTTGCTTGCCTGCCTGATCATTTTTTGCCAAACACCTGTCTTTGTTTAGGACATTGCGCGCCTAATCAAGCGCACCATCGGCCTCAACAAGGTGTACTCCGTGGCTGTCATCGCTCCGGGGGACACACCAGGCCGCGTTTGTGAGTTGTGGTCAAGAGGAAAGGGATTGGGGCCAAGGGAAAGGGGCGAGTGTAAGGAGGGCACAGCAGGGGAAGGGCAGGGAGGAAGTGAATGGGAGAAAGCAGGGGAGGGGAAGGGTGGAAAGGGCAGGCGGAGGAGTAAGGGGAAGGGAGGGGAAGGGAGGTTGCAAGCCGACGGCGAGCCACAGCAATTCCTGGCCAGCTGCTTTGACCCCTCTCTTGCTGTGCATCCCACCTCTTTTTTCCTCCCCATCAGCCGTTCTGCACAATGCAGAGGTCCACTCCAGGTTCTGCAAGCCAACGGCAAGCTGCTACAGTTCGGCACGTCCTAGCCAGCTGCACATGCTGCTCTGCCACCTAGAACGCCCTCCTCACCCCTCGCTTCGCCCTGCTTCCACCCTGCCCCTCCACAGCCATTCTGCACAACGCAGAGACGCACCCCCAGGTCTTGCAAGCCAAGGGTGAGCTTCTACAGTTCTGGCGGGTCCTAGCCAGCTGCGCCCGCCTGAGCGGACTCAACGACGGCCGGCGGGTCGACCTGCTCGCGTGCCGGGTTGTCGAGGCCCCACGGGACGGTGCGGCGCTGCTGAAAGAGCTGTGGATGCGGACGGCGGTTCCGTTCGCTGCTGCGGACGACGCGGGGGCCGGGTTTCCGCTCGCGACGTTCTTAGAGGAGCCGAACTCCGGGACGCTGTCGCTGATCGGGTCGCCCATTCAGGGGCTGGACCTGTACTTCAAGAGGTGAGGCGATGCAGGGGAGGGGCAACTGGGACTGCAGCAAGGTTCCCTCTGTTCAAGAGTAAGAGGCCCTTTTGCTCCTAACCACTACCACAGCCCGCACCTGCGCAAGTGCCGCCGCATCTTACCCTCACCCCCATCCCTGCTATCGCCCCTGATTTCTGCCTTGCCCCGTTCCCCCAAACCTCAACAGGGAGAAGCTGCTCGACGCACAGGATGTCTTTGGGTCCTACCCACCACCGGCGGCTATCGCGCCCGCAGCCGCTGCCCCGCCTNCCCCTACGCACACCGCCCCGCCACCGGCCACTCTGCCCCAGCCGCCGCTGCCGCCTAACCAGCAGCAGCAGCAGCAGCAGCAGCAGCAGGCACTGCCGATCTCCACCGCTGTACCAGCCCCTGCACCCCCCCCTGCTCCTGTCCTTACGCCTGCCGCCGTGCCTGCCCCTGCCCCTGCGCCTGTGGTGGTGGATATCTTTGAGGCATTTGTGGCTGCAGCTGCTGCAAAGGGAAAGAGCCTGGAGGACGTGTTCAGGGAGTATGACACAGACAAGAAGAGCTACCTGTCGTATGACCAGGTGAAGAGGGAGGCAGCAGGGCTGGGCAAGGGGACCAAAGGAGAAGGCTGCAGTCGTGTTTGTGGCCAACTTCACTTCAGATGATATGCCTGCCCAGAGACCTGGCGCTCATTTCTCACGAAAAGGTCGCCCAGCACTTTACATGCTGGAGGAAATGATGCTTAGCAGCAACACCGAGGATGTGATGGACATCAACATATAACTTTGCACTGCTCCTGAATGTCCTCGAAACGCCCTCCTTCCCTGCCTGTTCCTCACCCAGATGACGCGCATGCTAAAAGACATGGTGCCCACTTCCAACAACAAAGACCTTCAGCACTTCCTGGCTATGATGGATATCAACAACGACAAGGTGGTGTCGATGCTCGAGTTTATAAGCACGCTGGAAGAGAACAGGGGCGTCCACGCAAAGTGAGGGGGAGTGATTGGAAGTGGAGGCGAGCGGGGTTGGGTCATTGGAAGGTGGGGGGCAAGCACCGCGGTGCAAGCAGTGTGTGTGAGGGGATTTGAGCTAAGGCGCGAATTTGCCTTGACCAACCCGACACACTTCAACATGCTCAACGCTCACACACCTCTCCCACACTTCCAGGCTGCGCGGCTTCGAGCCAGACGCAGAGCTGCTCCAGATCCTGCACGACTACCTAACCGACAACACCGATCTGTTGCGCGAGTACTTCCGCATGACTGACCGGGACGGCAACGGCCGTTTGGACCACGGCGAGCTGGCACGCTTCGTGGCGGAGATCCCCGGCCAGCTGACGGCCGAGGACCGCAAGTACCTGGTGGGTTTGCAGAAAGTGTGGGAAGTGTGGGAGGGGTGTGGGAATGTGTGGGGGTTGCGTGGGACGTGTGGGACGCTCCAGTTCTCAAACACAGGCCGGATGCTTGTGCCAGAGTGGCCGCAGTGGTGATTGTGTATGTTCTTGTTAGGAAAGATGCTGCAGGTAGCAGCCCTCAACCAGCCTTAACCCTGATGCGGATGCTTTTGAATATCCGTCCCGCCCCAATGGCCCCTTCCCGCCCTCAGCTTGTCCCCCCTCCCCCCTCCCCGCAGCGTCTCCCCAATTGCAGGTCACATTGTCCTTGGCAAGCGTCCTCACCCTTCATTCCTCCTTCCCCTCCTACTCCCCGCACCCAACTATTGAGCACAGATCGGGTACCTGTATCAGAGTGACGGCAACAGTGACGGCGTGCTGACGCTGGACGAGATGATGCAGGTCATAACGTCCTTCAAGCGCCCTGCCGCTGTCACAGTCGCCAGGCACCAGGACACTGGTAGCTATGTACCGCCTGCACAGGCTCCGCTTGTACTGCCAGCCACTACCGCTGCCATGCAAGTGCCACCCCCCGCCATGCAAGTACCGCCCCCCGCCATGCAAGTGCCGCCAGTAGCCTCTGGCGGCATGCAGATGCCACCAGCTGCCCCTAGCAGCATGCAAATGCAAGGGGCGTACGTCCCGCCGGCCGCGGCAAACAGTGGCTACTCAGGCACGCCTGGTGCTACACAAGGGGCGCTTGTACCGCCTGTACTGCCCGCATCCTCGCAAGATGCACAAGGTTTGCAAGTGCCGCGTTCTGCCACACAATTGCAGGGCGTGCAGGCCACACCTGCTGCCGAATTATCGCAGGGCATACAGGGTGTGCAAGTCCCACCTACTGTCGTTACCGCCATGCAAGGCGTGCAGGTTACGCCTGCTGCCATGCAGGGTTTGCAGGGCGTGCAGGCAACAAGTGTTGCCATGCAAGGCGTGCAAAACGTGCAGGTCACACAGACCCTGCATACCGCCACACAACTGCAGGGCGTGCAGGCCACTCCTGCTGCCCTGCAGGGTATGCAGGGCGTGCAGGTTACACCTACCACACCTGCTGCCCTGCAGGGTATGCAGGGCGTGCAGGTTACACCTACCACACCTGCTGCCATGCAGGGTATGCAGGGCGTGCAGGTTACACCTACCACACCTGCTGCCATGCAGGGTATGCAGGGCGTGCAGGTTACACCTACCACACCTGCTGCCATGCAGGGTATGCAGGGCATGCAGGTTACACCTACCACACCTGCTGCCATGCAGGGTATGCAGGGCGTGCAGGTTACACCTACCACACCTGCTGCCATGCAGGGTATGCAGGGCGTGCAGGTTACACCTACCACACCTGCTGCCATGCAGGGTATGCAGGGCGTGCAGGTTACACCTACCACACCTGCTGCCACGCAGGGTATGCAGGGCATGCAGGTTACACCTGCTGCCATGCTAAATGCGCAAGTCCCACCTGCTGCTGTTACAGCCATGCAAGATATGCAAGCCCCGCCTGCTGGCATGCAGGGTATGCAGGTCACACCTGCCGTCATGCAAGGATTGCAGGCATTACCTGCTGCCATGCAAGTTGTGCAAGTCCCGCCTGCAGTGGGGGCACCAGGGCAGCCTTTCCCAGCGGCGTCAGGGCTGCCAGCAGCCCCATAACTCAGCTTGCATTTCTCTGGTACTGTCGGCGGCGCTCTTCGCACTCTGAATTGGCCCACCTTGTATTCTGGGATGTGCTGATCAACGAAAAGAGTTTAGTAAAATGGATTGCATGTGCTTGACGCCGTCAGTTAACACATACATTAGCAAGCGTGATTTTGGGGGGTGCAGAGGGCTCACCCGATGCCAAGAAGGAAGACTTGGGGCCCAGGTGATGCCGACCTTCGGTGTTGCGTACTACATGTGTAACACCTGGTCGGCAATAGCACCGGCACCAGCACCGCATGCACGTTTGAGTTGCACATCGTGATAAAACATTGATGTAGGAAGAAACACTTGGCGGTGCTGCAAACTCTGGGCGACAGCAATATGGCGGGGGGCTTCTCCGCGCTGGTGGTGTCGCAGCTTGCCACGCCGCAGGCGCAGCAGCAGCACTCAAAGCCGGCGCTGACGCCGCTCATCCTACCGCAACAGAGTCGGAAGGCCACGCGAGCTCAGCAGCTGCAGCAGCAGCCCCTAAACCAGCGCTCCAGCTCGCCATCACCAGCCAAACAGCAGCAGCAGGCACCGCAGCAGCAGCATCAAAAGCAGCAACAGCCGCAGGCGCAGCAGCAGCAGCAGCCAGCGCAGGAGCCAGCGCTGGAGTTTGGTGGCGATGTGTCACCTACGGCACGCAGCAGGAGCTCCTCGCCTGCGCCAGGCACTCCGACGCAGGGCGAGCTGCGCGGCTCTAGCGGGGCCAAGAAGGCGCTGTGGGAGGCAGCTGGAGCGCTGTGCAGCCCAACATTCCGTGGGCGCATGGCGCCAGGCATCATGGCGTCCACGGGTGTGCACCAAGTCCGCAAGGCACACCGACAGTGAGTGCTGGGCAACAGCCATGCATGCACCACAGCCCATTGGCAGCGCAAGTAGCCCGACATTGGGTGAATCTATAGCATGCCCCTCAGGGGGTCAGGCTTGACTGCCCTCACCCTGCCCGCCCTGCCATCCTCTTCCCCCTGACATGCAAGTGCATGCTGCCTTTCCTTCTTTGCCCCTGCAGCAACAACAGCCGCCACAACAAAGACTTGATGATGGCAGAGGATGCAGTGGATAGCGCCCTGGACCTCTACCGCAGCAGGTGGGATAGGTGTTCCACTTTGGTTGGTTGGGAAGGGTTCTACAACAGGAGTGTGGTGCACGTACTGAATGTCCTCTCCTCTCACGCTCAAAGCGCTGCTGCAAAGACCCGTGAATAGGAAGCCAGCCATCATTTGTACACGTCATTGCCCCCGACAACTCCGATTCCCCTGACAGGGTGTTGCCTAATCTAGGGGCAGAGCCTGCGTACTTTGCGGCCCTGCACCCCGAGGCGGTACGGTCAGCGTGCCACGACTACATGGACAACGTGGTGCATGTCGGGGACGTGAACATTGTAACCGACAAGTACAGGTGTGGTGCTGTGGGGCAGTCGAAGGTAGGGAGGAGAGGTGAAGGATGGGTGGGAGGAGGAGCTGCTGAGGTAAACGGGGACACAAGCATGGTACAAGGCCATTGGCATCGCCCAACCCCCTTTCCCCCCCATGGCCACGCCGCCTCTCTTGGGCTGTTGCAGGGAGCTGAAGGGTCTGTGCGAGGAGGAGTATGACATCCTGAGTCAGAGGGTAGCAGCAGAGGCACGCACGGCCGCCGCACGCGCCCACAAGCAGGGTATCGCCGCCCTGGCCAACAAGTTTGTGCAGCAGCGCCGAGCAAGCGTCTCCGGCACCGTGTCCATGTTCTCCGTAGCGGCTGAGCTGGCGATGGACGGTCTGGGCGCTCTTGGCAGCATGGGCGGCCCCGGCCCCCGCCCCCGCCCCCGCGCCCCCTCCCTCAGCATGAGCGTCGACATGGCGTCGGACGGCGCTCCACCTTCCCCCTGGGGCGCCATGCGCGGCTCACTGCAGGCAGGCATCGAGAGCGGCCGAGGCGGCAACAGCCGCATCACCGTCACCGGCGCGGGGCCGCTGTCGCTGTCCGTCGGAAACAGCCCGTCCAAGCATGCGTACCCGGTGCCGCATGGCGCGCGGCACGTGCCGGCGTCGCCCAACTCTGACGCCGAGCTCAAGCTGCCCGCCATCAACAGGTGGGTACGTCATACTTATCACCTAGCAAAAGCAATAGCAACCCTTCCTCAGGCGTCAACAAAGGTGCTCTGCCAGAGGCGCTAGGAATGGATGGCACTGACGTGAAACACAGCAAGCCCGCACGCAAGCGGCGGTGTGTAAACCAGCTGGCTTAGTGCCCTGCTGGAGGGCGTGTCTGGCTTTCCCGCTCACTCAAACTGACCTCCCCTGTCGCCTTGACCCTCTTGGTTCAATGCAAGACTGGCACAATCCAGTTCATACCCTCAACTCCACACAATCACCTGAGCCCCTTGCCGCAGCCGCTCAAGTCATCCTCCCCTGTTCCCCTTCCCTCCCTTCTGCTTCAGGGCCCAACTCAACACCGGCACCATCACATTCATAGACGAGGCCCCGCCCACACTGTGCTCCAATCAGAGCGTGACAAAACAGCTGGCGTTCACAGGAATCAGGAGCGCAGATCCCAACATCTCGGTCTCAGGAGTTGAAGCTGGATCTGGTTTCGGACCACCCAGCGGCGGCCAGCGCAGGGACCGCAGCGTCAGCGACTTTGGCCTCGCCAGCCTGTCGCCCGCCGCTCCACACACTCTCTCGCCCGCCCTCCACACCCCTCACACCTCCCAAGCCGCCGGCCTGGCGAGCCCCACGTCCCCTGTGAGCAGCTACAAGCTGCCCTCGGCTCTCCTCAGCGCGCTGTACCCCTCCGTCACTTCCCCTACCTCCACGGCCGCCGCAGCAGCCGCCGCAGCAGCAGCCGGAGGGGCAGCAGGGGCGTTGATGCCGCGTGCTGCCCACCACGGGGGCGCAGGCGCAGGCGAAGCCAGAGCGGCGGTGGCAGCGGCCGAGGTACACCCCTCTTCAGGGTATGGCTCTAGGGCGACGCAGGGTGCCAGCGACAGGGCTGGGTCGCCGCCGGTGACCAGCGAGAAAGTGGGGGCACTGCTGAGTGCTTGGGAGAGGGCTACGGGGCCACAGGCGCCGACCCACAAGCCGGGCGTGATGGTGGCGTACCACGTCCCTCACGACACTGTTGTGCGGCTGCACTTTGTTGGGGAGGGCACGGCGCTGTGAGAGAGGCGCTGACAGTGCTGCTGTTGTCCGCACAAGTGCTCCCTCATTGTGATCACAACACCTGCGGCTGGCTGCACTTTGTGCGGCAGGGAACAGCACTATGAGAGGGCACAGCAAGTAGACGCTGCCGGTTTTGCTGATGCAGCTGCTGTTGTGCTGGCCGGAAGAGCTGAGAAGACACGCCATGAACCACCTCCATCCAAGGCAGTCACGAATTCACTGCGGTCACACGCACCTGCTGCAGGTGTGTAGCTGCAGATGTGCAGGTGCAAAGCCTTGTAGACTGTTATAGGATCCATCGGTCCAGCTAACTGCACACTGTCAAGGTGCTCTGAGCTTCCAGCAGTTACCGGGGTCTTGAGGTGCCCATGGTGTAGCTCAGTGCAGAGCTCTGTGCAGGAATGAGGTGCCTGCTGTTGCTTGATAGTGTAGATAGTGCAACTCCAGACGGTGGGAAGGCTGCCTCGCGTTGCTTGATCAAAACTACGGCCTCACATCGGAAGCACCTTCATCGACCCTAGTATTCCAAGATCTCCAGGGACTGTGGCAGCCCTCAATGTGAGACATGTGGCAGCCTCACACCATGCAATGCTCCTTGACTGGTATATTCATCTCAGGATGTGGTTTGTACATCACCTCTGCAAAGAAGCTTTATGCATTCATCATAGCACTGGCGTTATTCTTGCTTTGAAGCCCACCCAGGTGTGGGGCATGCAATTGTCCGCAGGGGTGCGCCGCCTGTCAAACTCCTCAAAAGATGCTCCGTCTGACTGTGTGCACATCAATGCTGTGAAATTGAGTCGCGCAAGTGCATCTTACTTGCAGCTGACAGTCAGCCCTGGCAGCTGGGGTACGGCAGGGTGAGTGCAGTAGGGGTGGCAGCCCTCAGCTTTAACTGAAACTGAGCTCTGGCAGGTAAGGTATTGAGGGGGTGGGGTGAGACATCTGCAGCCTGCTGACAGGCTCAGCTGACAGGCTCAGCTGACACGAAGCCCTGGCAGCTTGGGCATGACAGGGTGTGCAGGTTTACAGGCTGTGGTTCACTTGCTTGTGTTACACTTATACCAGGAACAAGTCTGCAATGAAAACAGAAGCACCAGCCGAGCCGTCAGCATTGACACTTGCCCTGTTTGCTCCTCACTTGGGGAGATCAAGGTGGCCATTATGCGAACAGCCAATTGCAAACAGCTAATCGCTTGCCTGCCCTTCAGGGTCCTCCTGAAGGAGTCGTGGTATACAAACAGTTCCACAACTCGTGGCATCTGCGAGCATAGCGCATTTACATGCGCAAGCAGACCAGCGGCCGCTGCCTTCATTGATATAGATTAATAAACAATGTCCTCAGCGCCCACTGCAGAGCCTAAAGCTCAATTCATGTTGAGGCCGCAGCAATGGGCTCGAGGGCCAGCTCATGCCCCATGGCTGCCTGGCCGCCGCTCTGCCTAATGCCACCATAGGACGGCTGATACAAGAGCACGAGAGGCCCACCCTCGCTTGTAAACAGCATGCCCAAACTGGTCAAAACCACTGTAAACAAAGGGCACAGAAGCCCAGGCCCCTCGACGCACGTCTGGCCAGAATGGGCACAAACCACACCGAACTGTTATGCCATGCCGTTGCTATATATCAGGGCGGCTGCGCACCTGGGCGGCAGCAAAGCACCCTGCCCAATGAGAAGATGCCACAGGTGTCATCAAAGGCCCGCAGCCAGCCCGTTCTATTGGAGCCAGTCATCACAGCCCCTTCCATTCTGAGCCTTTCTATCAGAGCCCTTCCAGCCAGAGGCCATCAGCTAAGCTCAAGGCTACCATTTCAGCCTTTGACAGTCAGAGGCCATCAACTCAGCACTACCTGTTCAAGGCCGTCACAAAGCCCTTCCACTACAGACTAAAGACCATCATCAGGGGCCAGTGGGAATGTTGAGCTTCAGCGCCAGCTCCCCTGTCGCATCCACATCCAGGCTCACACCCACAGCTTCTGCGCAGGCAAGGCACGAGAGGGGTCAGTGCGAGGTCAGGGATGAAGGGCTCCAGGCTCAGTGCAAGGTCGGTGTGAGGTCAGGGGAGAAGGACTGTGGGATCAGTGCAAGGTCAGGAGAGGAGGACTGAAGGGTCAGTGCAAGTCGGCTGTAGGGTGGAGACAAAGACAGGCAGTGGCAGTGACGTGCTTTGACAGCTCATGAAACAGCACCTGCAACATGCACAGACGGACTCCCAGGCAGCAGCTGCACATGTCCCAGCCCCCCACCACACACCCAACATCCTCATCCTCCTCCCACACGCCCTTCGCCTGCACCACCCAAACGTCGCCTGAATAGCACAAACCTGTCTTGCCAGACTTCTTGGCAGGAGGCGTGCTGGGCGCCGCAGCAGCCTCCTTGGCAGGCTTGGCCGGCGATGCCGATGTCGCCGCCGTTGCAAGAGCAGGGGCAGACGAGGATGCAGGGCTTGCCGCCGCTGCTGCCCTCTCCGCCTCTGCCTTTGCTGCCTCTGCCTTAGCAGCTTCCGCCTGGGCCACCTCCGCCTTAGCCGCCTCTGCCTTCGCTGCCTCTGACCTGGCAGCCTCTGCCTTGGCTGCCTCTGACCTGGCAGCCTCTGCCTTGGCTGCCTCTGCCATGGCAGCTTCCGCCATGGCAGCTTCTGCCTTAGCCGCCTCAGCCTCGGCAGCCTCTGCCTTTGCTGCTTCTGTCTTTGCTGCAGCCTCTGCGGCCTGCTTCTCCTCTGCCGCCTTTGCTGCCTGTGCCTCCTCCTCCTCCTCCTTGGCAGCTGCCTCCTCCTCCTCCTCCTTAACCTTGGCTGCCTGCTCTGCCGCCTTCACCGACTGGGGCTCAGGCGCAGGTGCCGCAGCCTCCTCCTCCTCCACCTCGGCGTGGCCGTTTGTCTCTCCATTGGCGGGCAGCACCTGGGGCTTGGGAGCTGCCGCAGGGGCCTCCTTGGCCGCCTTGCGCTTCTCCAGAAACTCCTGCTTCTTCGCCTCTGCCTGCAAACATGTGAAGAGAGCAGGGGGGTGAGTGCGAATGGCAATGGTGACTGGTGTCTGAGATGTCGCCTGAAGCACTTCAATGCACAACAGCATGATCGTCTGCACCCCCTCCCTGCATCCTTGCATCCTCGACCTGGACACTTTTGCCCCGGCCATCCCAGCACCAACGCACCTTCCCGCCACCCCCTCTCTGTCACTCTCGGACTGCTGCCCTTACCTTCTCAATGGTGGTGGGGATCTCAGCTGTCGTCTGAGGCACATCGATGGACAGCAGCATGAATGTCTGCAGGATGTCCAGCGCGTGGTTCAGCTTGCGCTTGGTTTCCGCCAGCGCCGCCTTCTTCTCGTCCTGCGGCTTGGCGCCCTTGCCCTTCTTCTTGACAGCTGTGAAGAAGCTGAGGTCCTCATCGTCCTTGCGCTTGAAGGGTTTCAGACCTATCGCGATGGCAGGAACGAAATAAAAAAGGCAAGGTAGAGTTTCAGTGAGGGCATATAATGTTATTGCCCTTCTTATGAGCAGCTGTGATGAGGCTATAACACCCGCCATCCTTGCGCTTGAAAGGCTACAACGACAGCGGGTGGAGGTAACGGCAGAGCAGGATCAAGTGATGGCGCATACCTCCCACGACCCAATCCTGGGAGCACTTCCATCGCCTGCTCCCATCCTTGCCATCACCCAACAACAGGAGACTTGTGTCAGGACCCTCGAAACACAAACACATACCATCCCCTACCACAACAGCCATCTCATACCACCATTCACACACTGTTCATACATCCTCGCACCTTGGGGCACCTCCACCGCTTTCACCTCTGTCTTTGCAACATTCTCCTCAACAGCCACAAATTTGCGCAGGTATGTCAGTAGCTGCTCCACGGTCAAGATCTAAGGATGAGAGGGAGGTTGCAAGGGGGTGCAAGGGGACAGGCAGGTCAGCAGCTGCTTAGTCGGGGGGTCACAGAGGGGGGAAGGGGACAGGTAAAAGGCAGTAAGAATAGGCCAGCGGGCCACAAAATTCGAGGGTCAATCAGACACTGGAAGGGGACCGGTCAGGGCAGCTAGCGCCAGTGCTACCGTCCTCACCTCACAGGCCAGGGGCAGCTAGTGTAGCATCCCCACCCTACAGGCCTCACAAGCACAGCTGTTCCTGTGCCTGCCCTGCATGACTGCGCTGCAGCAGCTGTCACATCATCCTGCGCGTTGCCTCAAGCACGCCTCTCCGCAAACCCATGACCTCCCCTGCAACCACAGCACTGCCTGTGCCTGCCTACCTGCAGACTGCACCAGCCTACCAGCCGCCTGTGCCACTGGCGCATGCACGCATCAATGCCCCTCCACTTGCCCCTGCCCCTTGCCCTTGTCCCTGCCTGCGGCCCTTGCCTCATGCACCTGTACTTTTCCCTTGCCCCTGCAACTCTGCACCACGCTCTGCACTGCCTGTGCTGCTGGGGGGAGGCCCTTGCTACTGCCCCACGCACCCACACAACCTATCCAACCACCCGTCACCCCTGCCTGCCCCCTCACCTCGCTCTCATAGGGCTCCGCCTGTGCCTGTGCTGCCTGTGCTGCTGGCGAGGGGCCATCGCTGTTGCGCTCCGCATCCCTCGCCTCACGCGCTGCCTGGCGGTCCAGGTACCTACACAGACCAGAGAGCACAGGCAGTGACTGTGTGAGGGCTGGAAGTTGAGGAGCTGTGATGTATCACAGGGACATGCTTGCGTTGGCGACAGCTGGACAGCTCAACACATGCTGTGCTGCACCTAATCTACAACCTAGATCCCCGGTTACCCATCAGCTGCCATGCGCTCACGCGCAGACACCCAGTGCCCATGCCGCAACCCCCCGGATGTGCTGCATGCATGCATGTGCGCTGGCCCGCCACCCTGACCTGAACTCACTGCTTGTGCTGCTCGATGCGCCTCCATGCACTGTAGTGCTTGTTAAGCTCGCTCCATTCCTTCCAGCGGACATTGAACTCATCGCGCACCTCGGACATCTTGGCGCGCAACACCTGGATGACCTCCCAGCACTCCTGCTTCTCCACCTCCAGCGCAGGCAAGTCAATGTTGGCCTCATCGCGCTGCCTGCGAATCTCGTCCAGAGCAGACTGCTCCACGCGCTCCTTCTCCTTGATGCCCTCCAGCACCGCGTCGCACTGGTCCAAGCGCGCCTTAGCAGAGCCGCGGTTGGCCTCGACCACCTTGAGCTTCTCCTCAAGCATAGAGGTCTGGCGCTGCAGAGGACGGGCTGCCACCATGGTCGACAGCTGCTGGTGCACACGCTTCTCCTCGGTGGCGCTGAGCGACTCGTGCTCTATCTTGTACTCGAGCGCTGCAATGTCAGCCTCCAGGTTCTCTAGGCGCGTGCCACGCGGGATCTTGGAGCGCAGCTCGCGCAGCTCGTTCTTGATCACCTCGCGCTCCGTGTTGGCACGCTGGAACTCCTCACGAATGTGCATCTTTTGCTTCTGCAGAGCACATGCAGCCGGGCGCAGGCGGATGTGACCTCAGTCCCTTGGGGGTGACCATGCATGCAACCCCCAAGGCTTGCATGGAGCCTGCAACACGCACCAGCACGGCGTTCCACTCCGCAGACAGGCCCTCCTTGCGCTTCTTGTGCTCCGCTGCCTCTGGGTTGACGCCACGCGAACGGCGTTGCTCCCTTATGGCCTTGATCTCGGCAATGCGCTCTGTGCAACGCTTAATCTCAGCTGACAGCTTCTCCAGCGTCACGTTGCGCTCGGTATCGTCGGGCTTTACCGGCTTCTTCACCTTGCCCTTCACCATAATGAGCTTGGCTGGATCATAGGTGGGGAGCTCCTGCTCAGTGCTGGTGGCAGAGGCAGGCTGCTCCTCCACTGCCTCGAGCGCCGTTGCGGGGGAATCGACTTCAACTTGTGCCATGGTGTGTGCGTGTACGCTCCGCAATTGGCAAACTACCCTGATGGGCCAGGGGGTGAGCTGGCCCGTCTGGGTGGTGTGGGGCAAATGTGTGAATCAGTGATCCTGCCAATCGTGTGCATAAGCAGCACAGGCTGCCCCCAAGCACCTTCAGCATGCAGAATCGGCTCATCCTTGTGGGAAGGTGCCGCCTCATGCTCATGGCTTCAACGGCGCCTTCATAGCGAGGGCCCGCCCGCACCTGTGGCTAGTGCATGCGTTGCGAAGTGCAGGTTATGTAGGATACACAAGAGCAGGTGCTGTAGTGCGCGCAGTACCAGTGAGATCCGTGCAGCTGCTTTCCACACGGGCCAGCATGGTGTTCACATCAATGAGGCCTTCTCCAAGATCAACAGGCACAGCACAACCCAGTATGACGCAACACAGCATGGCACAGCACAACACAGCACGAGGCATCAGAGCAAAGCGCAAAAAGCAATGCACTGCACTGCCGTGACCGTGACGAGATTGACATTGGCGCCGAAAGCCCAATTCGCCGATTACGTTCCCAATGTCAACGAGAATTACCCCAATTCCAATGCCGTGTAACCGGCCTCTTGGGGTGTGGGTGCCGCCACCCAGAAAGGTTGAGCAATCTGGCACAGTTTGTACCCTTGGGAAGGCCTTGGGAAGGGTTGCAGAATGGGCCATTCAAATGGCCTACCTACCTGCCTACCTGCACTGCCAGCTGAAGGTTCCCAACCCCCCGGGTGTCCTCCTGGCGTGAACTCAGGAGGTTGATTATTGCTATGCCTCCTTTTCAGTGCGGGCATGACTGAGCTGAGCCCAGCACCATACACAGCAGCTGCTCCAGCAGTGATACTTTTGCCGCCCTTTGGGTGTCCACATTGCGATGCTGAGCCCGGGAGGTGGGTATGCCAGGTCAAATGAGGCCTGACGGGCTGGGCTGTGACAGCATGCATCACTCACCTGCAGCCGTGTGACTGTGAGTGGCAGGCTGCCCGCCCGCTCTGCCCATCTCCTGGTGCAGCTGCTGCTGCTGTTGCTGCCTCCAGAAATTTTGCTCATGGCAGTGAAGAGGGAGCCAAGTGAGGGCTACCCATGGGCTGTGTGAAGGGTTGTTCATGAAGGGGACGGGGTGTGAGCCTCAGAGGGTTGGCTTGCCGGAGTCAGATGTGCAGGGCAGGGTAGCTTGTTTGCTGTGCATGCCCAGGCGCTGGATGGCGTTGGCCAAGCAGTTGTGCATGTGCAGCCCAAATGCAACAGTGAAGGCAGGCACATGCCATGGGATGGCTGTGACAGCGATGTTCGCGTGTCATCAATGCAACGGCGTTGCGTGGCGTGCGCGTGCGATGCTGGTGCAGGGCGCAAAGTTGTGTGGTGTTGCACACACGCCCATATTCCTTCGCCAGTTTTCTCACGATTTCCATGGGCAATCGGGGCCAAGAAAGGCACACGCCACCTCGTAAGGGTATCCACTCGCGGCCAAGGTGTTCGTTAGCCACGTGACGTGGCATTTTGGCAAGCTTGCGACGGTCGTTGACCCTGGTCAAACCTGTTCACGCTGCTCTGCTGGTGTCTCAGCAGGATGATGGATGATGATGATGATGATGATGATGATGATGATGATGATGATGATGATGATGATGATGATGATGATGATGATGATGATGATGATGAT
>JAWZTI010000294.1:0-12533 GCA_039880955.1 Chlamydomonas urium | reverse complement strand
CCGCCCCTGTGTGCTGTATGCTGCCTTTGTTGCTAAGCTGTGGTGGGAGAAGGGGTTTGGCTGCCAGCACCAACCCCGTGCTGCAGTCCTGTAGAAGGGAAACCTCATCCCTGATGCCCTGTCTCTGCCTGCCCACCTCCCATTGCACCACATAGCCGCACAGGGCATGAATATTTTGGCTGCAGGCACCAACCCGATGCAGCTGACCTGCAGCATGGACAGTACACATACCAACTGAGAACTCACCCCTCACGTGCTTGACCCCATCCTTTACAATGCACCTTCAGGGCATGAAGATTGTGGCTGCAGGCACCAACCCCGTGCAGCTGACCCGTGGCATGGACAAGACTGTCCAGGCGCTTGTCCAGGAGCTGAAGAAGCTGTCCACCGAGGTCGCTTCTGATAAGGACCTGGCCAACGTGGCCTCCGTGTCTGCAGGTGTGACCAGGCAGGAAGCATCAGCCAAGATTGGTGGGCGTGGGAGAAGTATGGATCAGGGGTGCGTGGGAGTAGTGAAGTGGGGCAAGGACCTGACGAAAGTGGCGTCCTTGTCCGCAGGCGTGTGAACAGGCAGAAAGTGTGGGGAGTGGTGACAGGTGTGCAGGTGGTGACGGGTATGGACCAATTGTGTGCCCAAAACCCTTTCTAACCCCACACTGTCATTTCACCCCCACACCATACCCCTTCCATTAGGTGGCAACGCCGAGGTGGGCAAGCTCATCTCTGATGCCATGGCCAAGGTTGGCCGCCAGGGTGTGGTGACCATGGAGGAGAGCAAGACTGCCGAGGACAGCCTGTTCTTCGTGGAGGGCATGCAGTTTGACCGCGGCTACTACTCGCCCTACTTTGTGACTGACCCAGAGCGCATGGTGAGTGGCGAGGAAGTGTGGAACGCGTGGAGGGGGGACGTCTGCAGAGGACAGCCTGTTCCTTGGGAAGTGCAGGCAGTTTGCCTGCGGGTACTACTGCTGCATCCTGCTGGCTTCTGTCTGATCAATTAAATTCTCCTCAACCCCGCCCACACCCTCTCATTAGGTTGCTGAGTATGACAATTGCCGCATCCTGCTGGTTGACAAGAAGATCTCCACCGCCCGTGAGATCATCTCGATCCTGGAGGCCGCGATTAGGGGCAACTACCCCATCATGATCATGGCTGAGGATGTGGAGCAGGAGGCTCTGGCCACTCTGGTGGTCAACAAGCTGCGTGGCACCCTCAAGGTGTGGGGGAAGTGTGGGAGTGGGCGCGGGAGATATGTGGGAGGGGGTGCGGGGCGAAGCACGGCAAGGATGAAACACGCGCAGCAGGGCATTCCTGTCCTTGGAGCTGCTCCCCTCCCATCTCCGCCCATACATCGCCCTTGCAAACCCATTTACCTGGTCATGGCATTCCCACACACTCCACACACTTGCATACGCGGTTTCAAGGCCCCCGACTGCATGAGGGCAAGACCTCCTACCTGGAGGGCATCACCACCCTCACCTCATCCTGCATGCCCTGCCCAGGCTTGCTTTGTGCCCACACAGCCCTATCTACCCTTCAAACCACCCACTCCTCTCCCCACCTCGACTCCCACGCATCTGTCCTAAACCCCCTAAACCTCAAATTTCAATTGCACAGGTGGTTGCCGTCAAGCCCCCCGGCTTTGGTGAGCGTGAGACCTCTTACCTGGAGGACACAGTCTCCCTCACCCCCTGCCCAGGCGTGCTCTGTGCTCACATATCCCAAGGCCTGCTCTTTGCCCGCACACCCCTATCTACTCGACCACCCAGCCATTCCTTTCCCCACCTGGCACCCTCAACCTTAACCCTAAACCTCCTCCGCCCCAAAAACCCCTTGTGGTGTCTAGGTGGTTGCCGTCAAGGCCCCTGGCTTTGGTGAGCGCAAGACCTCCTACCTGGAGGACATTGCCATCCTCACCGGCGGCACCATGGTCAAGGAGGAGCTGGGAGTTACTCTGGAGAAGGCGACTGAGGACGTTCTGGGCGTTGCCGCCAAGGTTGTGGTCACCAAGGAGGCGTGCACAATTGTCGGAGACGGCCGCACACAGCGCGAGGTGGCTGCCCGAGTGAAGCAGATCCAGAACCTGGTGGCCAACACTGACCAGGACTATGAGAGGGAAAAGCTGAACGAGCGCATTGCCCGCCTGTCGGGCGGTGTGGCCATCATCCAGGTGTGTGGTAGGGTGGAAAGTTTGGAGCCTTAGGGGTGGTGGAGGTGGGGGCGTGAATCGGATCCAGAACCTGGTGGCCAGCACTGATCAAGAGCGGCAGCAGTTCAGCAAGCTCATGCACTGCTCTGGTCTGTGCCTGTCATCCAGATGCGATGGGATGTTGATGATGAAAAAACACGCATGGCTTGCCTGCTCACCAACAGGGTGGTGCTTAGACCGCGTCTAACCTGAAACAGAAGACTTGGCTTTTTAATTGACGTGTTGTTGGCCATGCCTGTTTACACATGCACCCTACTCACTTGCCTTCCTTTACACAGGTTGGCGCCCAAACCGAGACTGAGCTGAAGGAGAAGAAGCTGCGAGTGGAGGACGCCCTCAATGCGACAAAGGCCGCCGTGGAGGAGGGCATTGTGATTGGTGGTGGCTGCACGCTACTGAAGCTGGCTGCCAAGGTGAGGGGGGCAGATATGCGGGGCACAGAACTGGGGCAGAAAAGCGGGTGCGGGGTGTTGGGGCAGTAGCAAGGGCAGGAGGGCATTGTCGTCTGTGAAGGCTTGATGCTGCTCCTCCGGCCTGTCGCTCAGGTGGATGAGATTGATTCGACCCTGGTTAACAATGAGCAGGATGAATGGAATCTTCCACTGCTGCCTCAAACTTTTCAAGGCCAAATATTCTCACCATGCGTTTCCTGCCGGCTGTCCCACAGGAGGATGAGATCGAGGCGACCCCGTCAATCGACGAGCAGAATGAATGGATTCCCCTTCAGCTGCCTCAACAAGTTCACAGGGCCATATCCTCACATGCATTTCCTGCCTGTTGTCCTACAGGTGGATGAGATCAAGGCGACCCTGTCAAACGACGAGCAGAAGCTGGGCGCTGACATCATCCGCAAGGCGCTGGCATACCCCATCCGCCTCATTGCTTCCAACGCCGGTGTCAACGGCAGCGTCGTCATGAACAAGGTGGGCTTTAGGGGAGGCACGGGGACAGGTGGGCAGAGGAAGGTGCCTGCAAAGTGGAAATATTTCCTGTCCGCTTCTTGCCTTCAACGCTGGTGTCAACGGCAGTGTGGTTGTGAACGAGATGGGCTATTGTCTGGGCGTGGCACTGCTTGCTTGCCTGATCAGGTGGCTTCACAGAATTGTATCCATGCAACTGTGCCTTGATCAATCAATGCATATGCCAGAGGCCCTGAAAGCAATTCTGTGCCAAACACCTGCCTGTGCCTTGTCCGCTTCCCCTTAGGTTCTGGAGGGCAACACGGCGAATGCCAACTACGGCTACAACGCCGCCAACGACCAATACGGTGACCTCATGGAGGTTGGAATCATCGACCCCACCAAGGTGTGTGGGGGAAGTGTGGAGAAGTGTGGAAGGGGTCAACATGTGACAGCCGTGTCTGGGTTGGCATCACTAGCAGGGGCATTGACACTTGTACCATCAGTGTGTTTTGTCACTGATGCAGCCCCTGCTTCGCTACCCTGTGCGTATATTTGGGTGGAGAACGCTGTGTTTGTCGCCAAGCCCTTCCTGCTTGCATACTGGCTGCGGCTGTCACCCCTGCTGACCTGTCCCCCTGTCCTGGCCCCATGGCTTCCATCAGGTGGTGCGCTGCACTCTGGAGAATGCCGTGTCCGTGGCCAAGACCTTCCTGCTGGCAGATGTCGTCGTGACGGAGATCCCTGAGCGCGAGCCTGCGGCCGCAGGGGCAGGCGGCGGTGACGAGTACGGCATGTAAGCGGCTCCCCCACCAGGTCCCGCCACCGCTGCTGCTGCTCTGCTTGACCAGCATGCCGCTGCTGCTGGCGTGACACAAAAGCGTGGCTTGCAAAGGCAGGCGGCGGCGATGAGCATGTGGCTTGTGGGGGCGAAACGCGTGTGCCTGCCAGACAAGCGCGAACAGCGTCCCACAACTGATGGGCGCTCGTGTGCTCTGTGCACTGAGCCCACTAGAACGCTCGAGTGGCAGGCCCATGCCTGCCCCCTGACTGACTGACTGACTGACTGACTGACTGACTGGTTTGCTGGCTGACATTGCCAAATGCAAAACTAAAAATAGGGCTCTTCTTTTGGAGTGAGGCTGACACCAAGACTCAAGTTAGGGTCCTCCTCGAAATGGGAAACTGAGCTGCGGTATTCTTGTCTGTTTCTTTCCGGCCTGCACCGAACCAGCGGCACATGCCAGCAGGGCAGTGGCTTGCGGGGCGACAGTTTTGCGGCCGCGGCATAGCGGGCACTTGGCCCGGTGGTGGCGCCTTCGCCACACATTTCTACACGCTCACACCTTTCACACCGTCCACATCTTGCGTGGCGTGCTATGTTGTTTTGGCATGCTCTGCGCCGGCCGCTGTCCTGCTTGTACTGCTGTGGTTTGTCCTGGTGTAAGCAACGTCCCAAGGATGACTGAAAGGAAAAGGGGTCTCTTCACTGTGGTGAATGGCTCTGTTCTCCATGCTCAAGTTCAGGCTCATGTTCCTCCTGCGTAGGGTTGCTGACGGAGCCTGGTCCAATGCAGCAGCCCGGGCAAAGGCCATCAGAGCAGCAACCCATAGAGCTTTGCAACGTTTTCTGAGCTCTTGTGACCAGGTGAGTCACAGATCTTGCATCCCGAGAGGGTGGTGTGGAGCCGCCGAAACCCTCAGCTGCTTTGGTTTAGCATTCATTTGTTGTGGCACCATGGCAGCCTGAACCGGCTGAACAGGCTTACTCACGCCCCACACACATGTGAGGGTGGCATCCAATGAGGCTGCATGGACAGGGCCACAGAGGTATTGCGTGACCACAATGCTGGCAGTGTTGATCGCGGTTTTTGGGCGCCAACAGCAGCCGCGCCCTTTCCTTCCCCTTCGCTAGTGCCACGCTGCTTCGAGTGGCTGCCAGACGTGAGCACGTGCCTCATCTGCACTCACTCCCGATCAGCCACGCGCAGTGCGCGTTCCTCTTTCTTTCTTTCTTTCTTTCTTTCTTTCTTTGCAGCTCAGGCGAGCAGCGAGGTGCATGCGTGCGGCACAATACTGTACTGCACCGGTCCTACCTGTGCTCACCCCAGATGGACAGCAACACGCAGCTGCAGGGCCTCATGCCATGGCTTGCACAGCTAGAGAAGACCGCAGCCCTTGTCAATGTGGATAGCTACATGCACTCGCTGTCCGGGCCCTTTGGCGATGCCCCTGCCTGCCCCGCCGTCGCCTCAGGCATCTTCAGGGAGGAAGCGTGCAGCGTGCCAGCAGCAGCGTCAGGACTGCTGTCTGCCACCCCCACCAGCACAGACCTGGCAGCATCCCACGCAGCGTGGACTGCGGGCGGCACTGCTGCAGCCTGTCAGACATGGCCAACGGCTCCTTCACCAGCCCACACGGCGGAAAAGGCGACGACCTGCCTGTGTCCCACATCTGGCGCACCAACAGTGGCTGCGTGCCCCTCAGCATCACGCCCCCCATGCACGCCATACCCTGCATGCACGCCCAAGGCGTCAAGCGCATCGTTATTATAGGAGACAGCATGCTGCGCCAGTTCACCAACCGCTTCGTCAGCATGGCACGCAAGCGCCACACCACAGTGGACAGTCACACAGCATGGCACAGCCACCGGTACCGCGTGTAGCGTAACCGTGACCTTCTGGAGGTTGGCTTAGAGTGACCTCAGTTGGGTGAGGGCCGGCGGCTGCAGTGGATTACAGACCTGTCGCACCCCGACACGCGCAGCCGCGCGCGCCTGGCGCCAGGCAACTGCCCGCCCAAGGAGTGTCACTACGGCTTTGACAAGCGCTTCACCAACAACATGGAGGTGGAGGAGCCTTCACTAGACGTGATCTTCCTGTGGTGAGAAAGAGCGTGTGGACGGTATGAAATGTGTGGGTAGGCAGGATGGGTACTTAACGGTCGCGCCTCTGCAGCACCTCTCACTTCTTGTCCACAGTGCACATATATGCACCGCTGCCCACTGTCACACCAACCCAGGATGGGTCCCGGGGCCTGCTAGGGCGCAGCCTGCCTGCAGTTGACGAGTGCTGCAACACTGACTATGGTATCCTCCCGCCTTCCCCTGCAGGAGCTGTTTCCTGGAAGAGCAGGAGGCGATTTGGAAGCTCATGCACAACCTGTCCGACGCCTACGGCGACCGCTTCGCCGAGACGCATGTAGTCACGGGTGTGTGGCAGTGGTACTGGGAGGTGGGCGGGTACCACCGCTACGTGCAGCAGGAGTTAATGGAGGAGCCGATTCTCAGCAAGTTCAAAGGGTTGCTGGGCCTGGCGGCAAAGCCGTCACGGGACATCCACACCGTGTATGTCGCCAACAGGCATTCGCCTACCTCCCACACGTGCAGGTGGGGCACTGGGAGCTGTTGCAACAGGTGCTACAGGATGCTGGTGCTTGAATGTTTACCGTTTGTTTAGGCAGTGCTTACGTAGCCCAGTTGGCTCAGCGCAGCGCATGTACGTTGAGATTCTTGGGTTCACCCCTGAAGGGCGTTAGAGGAATGATAGGGGGCGCGGTCTCAATGACTCCCTCACCCCTGTTGCCTCGAGGGGCAATTTTTTTAAAAAATTGCCCCTCGAGGCAAATTGCGTTCCTAAAGCACATCCGTGGGGCCTCGAATACAAGGTCCGTGGCACGTCCTGGCATCCCAGCACTGTCCAGCAGCGGCAATGCCATGCGTCTTCTTACTACCAGCTTGCTGCAGTGGCTCGCTGCGGGTGGTTCATTCATGCAGCACAGCCAGCTGCAGCACCTGGTCCCCTTTAAGGGCCTCACCTGCCAACACTGCACCCCTGCGCACCTGACCCGTTCGCAGGCGATCAACAGCTTTATTGACAGCTGGATCCACAATACGTCGAACGCAGTGCAGCTGGACCTCGACGCCGTGTCACACGCATCACCACTTAAAGCACCCCAGGCAACTGCCGGCGATTTTCATTACCAATGCGAGTATGTGAATTACATTCACCAGCAGCAAGAGCCCTGCATCCACACCAACACGCACGGGGGCTGCACGGACACGTTCAACACCATAATGGTGCAGCTGATGTTGAACCACATCTGCAACAAAGAAATGCAGAATAAGCCAGGTTAGGTCAGATTTTCAAACATACCTGTAGACAGCTTCTGACTGCGGTAGCTTACAACACGGCGAGTTGACAATTATTACATTCATACATTTTTACGGTCTTGCAGGGGCCTAGGCAACAGCGTAGGATGTTTTTGTTTGTGTGAGTGCCGTTGCTGTCGTGTGAGTCACACGGTGTGACTGACGTTTTCCACTAGTTAGCCACCGACGTTACAGCTACAACTGTCGCGAGTAGTGCGGGTGCAAGTTTTCTGGGATGCATACACATGAGCTTCCCCGGCTTGTACATGTGCGGTCGACTAGGGGAGTCAGTTTGGGTCCCAAACTTTGGGGATGGGCCCCGGGTCATATGGCCGCGTGTGCGAGCCTCAAATGTTTGGCTTGCAGGAATCAGATGTGCAAGGGCGCTGGATAGCGCTGGCCATGCAGTTTGGCCGAGCAGCAGCCCAAATGCAACAGTGAAGGCAGGCACATGCCATGGGATGGCTGTGACAGCGATGTTCGCGTGTCATCAATGCAACGGCGTTGCGTGGCGTGCGCGTGCGATGCTGGTGCAGGGCGCAAAGTTGTGTGGTGTTGCACACACGCCCATATTCCTTCGCCAGTTTTCTCACGATTTCCATGGGCAATCGGGGCCAAGAAAGGCACACGCCACCTCGTAAGGGTATCCACTCGCGGCCAAGGTGCTCGTTAGCCACGTGACGTGGCATTTTGGCAAGCTTGCGACGGTCGTTGACCCTGGTCAAACCTGTTCACGCTGCTCTGCTGGTGTCTCAGCAGGATGATGATGGATGATGATGATGATGATGATGATGATGATGATGATGATGATGATGAAGCATCCTGTTGATGGAGCATGTAGGTGAAAGATGAAGCGTGTAGGTGGTTGAAGAACGCATGTGTGGTGAAGCTTGTGGATTGCTGGCTGGGCTGTAGCTACGCACACATGCTGCTCGGCATGGTATGTGTGACAAACAGCGAGCCACCACAGCTGGCGGGAAGGACATTCACTGCTGCAACACAGGGCACAGCGCAAGGCAACATGCACCATTGACAGCTCAGGTCACCACGGGGGCACCGCACACAGTGGCCTCGCAACCCTTGGGACAGGGCTCGCAAACTCAGCAACGTGCACCAGGATGGGCTGCTCATATGGGACCGTCAGTGTGCTTAAGAGATGCTGACAAACGTGGGGTTGAATCTGTTGCCTCCAGACCTGTTGTTCATGGCAGGGCAAGCTTGCTCTTCAGGGGAGGGTTGTAAAATACTGGTGCAATCAGGGTTTCCGCAGCCTATGCATTGCACACAGCAGCTGTCGCTTGTACGCAGTTAGACGGCTGCGGCGTGGAGTCAGCGCTGCAGCGCAAACCATCCACCCCTCACCTGCCGCTCGAGCTTCACCTTTCTAGGTATGTGCTGCGGACCAGCCCCAGCTTCCTGACTGTTGTTGCTGCTGGTGCCGCCAGCACCAACACTGCCAAGTAGTAAAGAGGTTGGCGCTGGCGAAGGCGCACTGACAGTGCGGTTCAGCAACTCCTGTGTTAGTGCCTGCCTGGGTGGCCAGGTTTGAACAGCTGGGCGACGGTGCCCAACCTACCCCGGGGCCCAGCAGCCCCCACTGCCGCCCGGCCTTGTTGTGGGCCATGGCAGATGCTCTGCAAAAGGCAGGACCGCTTTGGCAGCGCCTGCACCAAATTTTGGACACAGAGGGCATAAGGTGCATCCTCACAGTCGGACACAGCTGCCTCGGCCAGCACGCTCCGTCTGCTGAGCTGGCACGACAACCAACCTGATGCCCTCATCTGCCTTGCTGCTGTTGATGTGTCTTTTCAAGAGGGTACGCGCTCCCTCACACGCGACCACCGCCGGGTGCGGGCCACGGCTCAAGAGGTTTCTGCACGCGCAGCCCTTGAAGCGCCCACGCCCACGCTGCAGAACCACGCGCGCCGGCAGGCAGCGGCAGCGCAGCGGTCTCCCCTCCCTCCCATCCGCCACTTCAGCAGCAGCGCGGGACGGCGCGGCAGCTTGTGGCGACACTACGCCGGCCGGCGTGAACCCTCAAGACCCCCTCCCTTGTGTCCCAACCTGTTCCCTGTGGTGGGTGCTCGCCTGTCAAGGCAGGCAGCTGGTAGAGGGTGTAACCCGACGACGGCTCCCTGGTCAGGACCCCTAGGTGGATCTAGCTAGGTCACAAGCACAGGTCCTTCAGGAGGGGTTGCGTCAGCAGCGCCCTCATCCCAACCTTTTACAGCGCGGACTGGGGGACAGGGGCGTCCGCCCTTTTGTCCTCTTGACGTAGACCCAAGTGGGCAGCTCCAGTCAGGGAGGTAGTGAAAGAATGGTGCAGACCAGAGGCGCAGCAGCACGCTTGGCTCGTGCGGGCAATGACCCAGATCTGCGGGGTGAGGGAGGGGAGGCTGAGTTGCAGCCTCAGCCAGAGCAGCCGGCGCCTGAGTTCTCGGCAGCTGCCATGGTACCCACCCCACCCCAGCTGGATCACTCTGACCCCAACGAGCAAGTGGAGGTAGCTGACGACACATCTCGCTTCACTCACATCCATCCTCCCATACTTGAACCCCCATTGCCGGACAGAGAGGTCACCCCAGCCTCGCCCTACCTGTTTGGCCAGCTCCTTGGCGCCGGAGCCTACGCTGCCAGAACCGTCAGGTCCCCAGGCTCAGCCTTGACCCCCGGAGCAGGTAGGAGGGTGCAGGCACAGGCGCAGGCACAGGCGCTGGTAGCTCAGGCTCAGGCTGCTCAAGCGCAGGTAGAGACCCTTAAGGCCAAGTTAGCAATGGCGCTTGCGCAAAATGGAGCGTCGCCCCCTGTCGATCCACAGCACCCGCCGCTGCGTGCGCACCCTGGCCGCCCTCTGCTACCAACGCCGACACAGACTCAGGTGGGTGAGGAGGGGAACGCCGTTGAGCCCCTGCGTCAGCAGAGCGGGTCGCGACAGGTGAACGTCGCTGATTCCCTGCGTCAGCAGCGGTTGTCACGGCGAGCCCCACCCCACCTGGCGTCCGATGAGCAGGCGTGGGAGCAGGCGCCTCCCCACGGCGACCACGGCGACTCCCCCTTTGTGGAAGGGAGGGCGTCAGCCAATGGGCCACCTCCTGCAGTTGGCCACCTCCCACAGCCGCCCGCAGTGGCAGCACACCCCCCATGCACCACCCTTCTATGGCCCCCCCCCCAGCCTGTTGGCATAAGGGGCCCGCCCCAGCGCGTTGATTCCACCCGTGCGGCGTCAGTCATTGATTGCCGCTCCGTGCGTTCAGCTCATCCTCCCTCTCACTTGCGCGCCCCCTCCTCAATAACGTTTGGAGGCGCCCGCGGTGTCTGCGCTACCCTCGTCTTCCCTAAAGCGGAGGCAGGCAGGCCCCCTCCCCCACAGGCGGGAGGGGCGCAGATGGCGGTGGTGGCGATGATGGCAGCTCAGACGGCACCAGTGACGACGATCGAAATTGGTGCCCCCGCGATCAACCGTCAGGTTGGCGACCCCCGTCCCATCCCCACCCCTTACACCCAGACCCAGGGGTAATGGGGGTACCAGTGGCGAGGCTAAGAGCCTCGCCCAAGCACTGGTCAGCATGCGGCCAGTAACCCCACCTCCACCTTTCGAGGTGTATGGGCTAGTGCGGACCACTCACTACGCCCGTACCCTCAAGAGGTGGGTGCAGTGCCATGCGGCACGACTGCGGGGAGACTGTGGACTGCAGGTTCGATTAATACTGGACAGCGGAGGGGCTGACGGCTGGGGCAGGGCCTTTGTCCGAGCCCACTCCCGGGAGCTGCGACGCCTGGCCCCAGGCGCAGGCCCCGCGTTGGATGAGCTGGACCACTTCAACGCGGGCAGGTGGTTGCAGTTGGTAGAGCGCGCCCTCACTGCAAGGCAGGGTTCCCAGGCGTCTGGAGGGTTCGCTGGCGTCCTCACCACTGACCAGTCATGGTTACTGCACGGCGACCCCCCTCCCATCTCCTTCCCCCTCGCCCTCGCGACTGTGGTAGAGCGGGTCCTCTCCCGCCCCATCGGGGATGAGCGCGAAATCTGGGAGTAATCCCTGCAGATGGGGGTACCACACCTGTTGACGGAGCAGGGGCGGGCAGACGAGACCCCTGGGCAGTTTGCGAGACGGGTTGGCATGGTGGCTGATCTGTTTGCAGGCCCAGGAGGGGTAGAGTTTGCGGATCAGAACTACACCCCACCCCTGCACATGTAGATCAAGGCCTTCCCAGGCCTCTTGCTGCGGCAGTCAAGCGTGCATTGCACGCCGCCTCAGAGCGTGCGCCTAGTGACGTGAAGATGGAGAGGATTGTCCAGACCTGTGAGCAAGCCTGGGCGTCAGGAGTGGCAGCATCTGAGAACAGCCATGTCACGGCCCTTCTCAACTCACCGCTACCTACCCCAGGCTCAGCAGGTCGGCCCCCCTCCTCTTCTGAGCCAGGCAAGCGTCAGTTCCCGGCTACCTCAGCAGCAGCGGCAAACGCCGTGGCAGAGTCAGATAGAACCCTGCCAGCGTTGGCTCCTCGCCTGCCCCCCAATCCCTGTCCTCCCTCGGTGGTGTGTGGGTACTGCAAGAAGAAGGGTCATGGGGAGGCTGAGTGCTGGAAGAAGCAAAGAGATGCCCTCGCCCCCCCCCCCTGCAACCCCAGGCGACAGGCCCACCGCACGAGCAGGAGCCTTGTAAGTGTTTTGGGGGTGGGGCGACGGATCACCTGATCAAAGACTGCCCCACCAACGGGACCGGTGCCCAGCGGGGCAGCCCCACCCCCCTGGCCCCAGCCTGCAGGCTCAGGGCTCAGCGCCACCGATCGGCCAGCACCTTACCAGCCAACGGGAGGTCCCTCTGTTTGCTTCTGACTTCGCAGATGTGGGTGTTATCAAGGGCCGTTGGGGCCCATAGCTATTGCGCTTGGCTACAGGCGCGTATGGCTGCAGCTGTCAGGCTGCCAGCTTGGGGAGGGAGGCGGCAGGCTGGTGGCCACGCTATCCACTTCAGCTATCAGCTACCCACCCAGTCATGAGAGTTGGTGGTGCTACAAGGGAGAGGTGGGGAGCTGGTCGAGGGGGACCTTGCCAACTGTGCTCCCTGCCACCTACCCATCACCAACCCTGTGGTAGAGTGGTCCAGTTTCCAGGCCACCAGAAAGTTACCAGGCTGTGTATGCAGCCGCAGACCAGGGGCGTCTGATGCTGTTGTGCGACAGGTGCTACGACGGGTACACAGTACAGCACACAGCTGGGGCTTCAGAGAGTATCAGCGGGTGGCACGCCTGGCTTAGTCTGCTCTCTGACTC